>JAOXOE010000787.1:10988995-11016214 GCA_028565055.1 Phoeniculus purpureus
TCCCCGCTTCATCCCCCCGCCCGGAGGCAGCCGCTCCCTGGGCAGGCAGAGCCGAGGAACCGGGTGCCACGTCGTGCCACCTCCCCCGCCCCGCTTCCCGGCCGGGGCACCGAGGCCGCATCCCCTCCCGCATCCATCCCCGCATCCTTCCCCGTTCCGCAGTTTCGGTGGCGGGGGCCCCGCTGGCGGATGCTCCGCTGGCGGATGCTGCGCGTCTCGCCGGGCCGCTGGTGCTAAATGCTGAGCGCCGACAGGATGGAGGAGTTCCAGAGCGAGGAAGAGGAGCCCTGGTACGATCAGCAGGACCTGGAGCAGGGTAAGGACGGGCAGCACCCCACAAGGTGCCAGGGATGGCGGGCCTGGGGGATGCAGGGGCAGAAAATGGGGGCATTTCGCGGGCACAGGAGGCTGGGACACGTCCCCTCAAGACTCTCACGGGCTTGGCAAAGCCAGTCACTGGTCCTGCGGCAGCACCTTGGTGGAAATCTCGGCTCCGCTGCTCCAAACTACCAACCTGGCCATGGAAAGTTGAAACCTACAGGATAGAGGCAGGGAGCAGAGAACTGCCCCGAGCACCAGAAGGAGGAAAAACGTGGTGTGTTACATCCCTGAGAAAGCTGGTTCCCCAGAAAACTTGCCACAGGCAGAATCCAACATGGGTAGTTAGGACATTGCCTTCATCTCAGAGCGGTGGCAGGCAGAGCCAGCAGGAACACTAATTTGTAATTAATAAATCAGAAAGAATGTGTTGCTAAGCTGAGGATGCTGAAAGTCTCCCAAAAGCTTTTGCTGCCCAAGCCCAGACCAGGGATCTTCAGCTTAAGTTACCTAGTTACTTCTGGAAATTTTCCCAATAATCCATGAAAGCAGGAGAAATTGGGAAGGGGTGAAAAAAAAAAAAAAATCAAGGCCAAGTTTCAAACAGCAGAAATAGCCTTGTCAGAGGTGAAACCTTCACTTGTGCAATTTGTTTTGAAGTCACTGCATCTCTGTTGGCACTACTTCTAGGTAGTGTTTATTCCAAGGCTGGACGGTCCACAGCTGTGGGTATCTGGGGCTTCTTTTCACATTTTTCTTATCTTAATATTTAGAGTCAACATGCAGTGAGTAAATAACTGGATGGAGTCCTGTCCCAGGCTAGTGGCCTGGGACTGAACTGAACTGATTTGTCAATGCTTAAGGAAAAATCTACCTGAATCCAGCACCCCCCAACAGAGTGTTCTATAGGTACAGTCGTGTATTTGCCTTAGCCAGCTGACTGTCAGCTGCACTGCCTCTGCCCACCATTGCTCCAGGACATTATGTCATGATTTAAAATTTACACAAGTTCAGCTGCAGGGCAGAGGGCCAGGAAGGAAGGATAACCAGTCCCACCAGGGAGAGTCACAGCTGGGTTTTAACCCAAATTTCTCACTTAGCAGGAAGTACCAGGAGCAGGATACTGGTCCCTGTTCTTTGAAACTTAAACACTTGAGTTAAGCCAGGGCAGAGCGTGGAGATGGAGCTATCAGCTGAATAAACAGGGCAACCTTTGAATGCTCAGAAATTCACATTTCTGGATGACATCTTCCCATGGCTCACAAGAGCCGTGGGCACTGCTCCAGGGGCAGGATGCAGGCTGAGGAGCAGCAGAGATACAGATTAACATAGGGAATGTTGAACAATGTGGGATCAATGGATTTTTAGCCTAATGCTGTCCTTGGTGTCAGGTTAATGAGTCAGCACTGACACGGTACTACTGTCTCACAACAATAAAATCACCTTCCTGTTGCAGGCTAGGTCTCTAGCTCTGTCCCAGCAGTGTAAATGCAGAATAACAGCCTCCAGATGAGGGACTGATGCTGGGGACAGAGTCCACTTCTGGGCACAGACAGAACTAGAAGAAAACGTAGACCCAAAACAAAGCCTAGCTGTGGGGTTTGCAGCCTCCTGTACAAATGGGGGCTGCACTGCCTTGCACAAACTCAGGAGGAGAGACGGGGAAGGCTTTAACTGAAATCAGTCAGCTGGAAAGGTCCCACAGGGTAATTACAACCATAATTAATTTGCATGATGCACAAAGCATCACAAAGGACAGTGCTAGACTTGTCCACATACACTGTGCCTTTGCATTACAGCCACAGCAGTATCTAGCAGTCTTTGGTGAGAGCACAGCTGTGAAGCTCTTGGTTTGGAAAGGGGGTGGAAGTACAGTGTAAGACGTCCAGCATGGCACGATTATGAGGCGGTCACAGCATTGCTAAGAGGATCGGCATGCCACAGCCCAGGGTCGTGCAGAATCCCACGCCTGGCAGCAGTGCCAGGAAGGCAGAGGACAAAAGCCCAGGCTTAAAGACTGTTCCTTAAGAGTGAGGGGCGGGAGAAACCAGGAACAACCTAAGCCAGGAGAGCAGAGAAGGTTCTTCTGCGAAGCAGTTGGTTGCTGGGCCTTTATTGTCATTTCACAGCATCATCAAATATTTATTACATTTACATCCAAAACTGTTTGCTAAGCAACAGATGGCTTCACTGGGAGCTCTGCGATGATTACGTTAATTAACCATTTTAGCACCACAGAACAGATCATGCCTCCAGCTCTACTCTGAGCACCTGTTACTTTCTTCCTCCTCCTCTACCACAGAGCTTTGCCTTGCTGAAGTAACTATTTTTTTTGTCAGGAAAATAGACCCAAATCACTCTTTCTTTCCCCCCGTGATGTGCTCACAGTGATAACTGACTCCACCTTAGAAGCAGCAAAGTCTGGTCCCAGCCTCAAGGCCCTTCCAGCCTCATTCAAATGAGGTGCCTTTCAGATTCCTTCACTCATTTCCTAGCATGCTGTAAGCCCATGTGGTTCAAGATGTACTACCAGGACACCTTAATACACAGAGAAACTCAAATCCCAGCCAGGATACTTACCAGTGACGTGGAAACAGCAGTGGTGTCCCCTGAGGGGTTTAGTTCTTATGATGTTCTCTCTGGAAAGGCTTTCCGATTTGAAGAAAGGGGTAAAAATAGAGCTCTGATGGCTTGGTAGCATGGCTGTGCTTCTCACTAAGCTTTCTAAACTTGAATAGGTGTCTCAGCACTGCTTTGGTTCAGCCACAGCCTCACCTTCCAGGAGCTGGGCAATCTGTGCTTCTAAGCATCTAACCAGAATACAGTGCCAGAGAACCTTCTTCCAGGCATTGCAAAGTGTTGATGTGGCTACAGTTGCATCATACCCTGTGCACAGAGTATACGTGCAGCCAGACCCCAAGAGAATGAATGAGCTAAAATTAGATAGTCTGAGCTGGGGATAAGTAGGGACACCTTTTCTCTTCATCAGAAGCTTTTGTGTTCGGAAGGGCTGCATGCCAACTCAATCGCTTCTGAAGTCTAACGGAGGGGAGGCCAGACCCAGCAGCTATCTGCCACCACTTCCAGTCACCTTCTGCTCTGCAGCAATCTCCCAAGAAGAGTCCTTTGCATTCCCTGATTTTCCCAGCCTTCCAATGCCCCTGTCAGCAATCAGGCCTAAGCCAATGAGCACAAGGTCTCTAGAGCCTAAATAAAGCCTAAAGCACTGGGGTGATTCCTCCCATGTAAGTAAAACAGCCTCACACTGCTCTCAGCCAACAGGACCAGACATAGTACAAGATCCAGGACAGAATCATGTTACTGCTGTGAAATTGAGTCCTCTTCTCCTGGGCAGCCACAGAAACTTTTGGGCCAAACCATCTGCAATGCAGGCTTAGGACTTTACGGCTGTAACCTCTAAAGGTCTCCAGATTTAAGGTTCTTATTTTAATTCCTTCTCCTCCTGCCAAGCATCTGATTGCTTGCATGCTAAGAAGAAAAATGACACAAGGTGCTGAGCTTGCACCACTCCCAAATCATCCATTTAAGACTCAGGGTCACCAGTGCTTCGGTGACCCACTCCGGACATTAGGGTAAACCCAATGGATCAGTGCCAGTACCAGCCAGCACATATACCTGCCTGTTTTCTGCGTCTCCCAGCCTATGCAGGGTGGTCCATAGAGTTGCAGTTCTGTATCAGCTTGCCCAAAAGACTCACCCCACTGGGGAGCAAGTAGTACCCAAAATTCCATCTCTCATAATGCAGTTATCCCGGAAGCCCAGCTCTGGGGAGAAGCCACACAGCTTGCCTGCTCTCCAGGAGCACAGCAGTTAACTCACTGCCCTTCCTCCTCAGAAGGACAGAGTTTTGCCTGCAGTGGCTGAGCCACTTACTTATTTAGCAGTGTGGTACAGCAGGTACTTACGGAAGTGGAAAGTTTTCGCTAATTGCTGAGCTGCTTGGGACTGACAAGAGGGACTAGAAAAAAATCATAGGAGACAAGGAAATCAGATGACAGTTCAGTTAGTCTGAGGAAGGGATGAGAGCCTTCAAATCTGGAGGGGAAAAAAAGTTTTATATATATATATATATATATATATGTGTGTGTGTGTATTTTCCTAGACTAAAAATTCCCATTATGTGAAGGCAGCAAGAAAGAGGGGCATAAGAGACCTCTCCACCACAAATTCCAGGATCACCCTCCTGGTCTCTCACAGAAGCTCCTTTCCACATCTGCTGAATCCCAGGCACATAATTCCAGCTGCGGGAAAGAGCTGAATTAGAGGAACTGCTAGAAGGTGAAAAGGAGAGACAAAAGGGGAAAAAAAAAAAAACAAAATAAATCAGAGTTTTCCATATCTCCCATCCTGAAACAATCAGCTAACAGCAGCATTTCTCCTTGGCAAGGCTGCATGCAAAGGATTTATGGCCTGAGCCCTGAAGGACGTTTCCCCCTCAGCAGCCCGGAGCCCAAGGGACTGGGAGCCAAGGCAGCAGCCGCTAACACCCTGCATGCTGGGGCTGTCCCCCCACCCCTGCATTTTCCAGTTCTCTTTTCTCCTGTACCAGCCCGTGCTAGCTGGTGACAGGGTGAATGCACTGACTCAGTGTGACAGTCAGGAACCACTTAGAGCTGTGGCAGCACTGGGGTCCGAGCCTGCTCTTGCTGAAGCAGTGCCAGCACTCAGGCAAACACACAGTTTGCTCACTCCCACACACACTCCATCTCCTCTGCTAAAAGGCCTTTCCCAGAGCAGCACAGCAGTGTGTTCCCACCTCCCCCAACTAAGACATCTGTGTGCTCACACCAAATGCATCATTAACGCTTCCAAAGCTCTGGGTTACCCTCCCAGAAACCCACACGTGAGCCAAGAATTTAGGAAAATATCTCCAATACAAAACACCCCAGAGGAATGAGACCAGATGTTATGCAACTGCTGGTCTTTGCACAGATGGGAATTCTGAAGTTATTTTATGTTAGTTTGATCTTCTTTATTTTTTTCCATTTTTATTTAACAACTAGTTGTAAACCTTCCCTCTAAAAGGTGACAGTTTTTACTGGTTTAAACAGCCTGTTCCTCTGCCTTCTGGGAAGTCTCTCTAGTTTATCCTACACACAGAACAGCTGCCCTGGCACTGCTCAGTTAACTGTCTTCTCCCTGAAGTGTTCCGTTCTTTGAGCGATCAGTACCCAGGTCCGTGTTGACCTCCTCCAGTTATGCAGCTGTAGTGATGGCAGTTGGCCCTAGGACATTATCATGGCATCAGCATGCCACCCTCCAAGTTCTCCTAGCCAACAAACAAACCAAGCCCTGGGGAGGCACACTGGATTGGGAAGTGGCTGAGCCCTGGTCTCTGCAGGAGGAGGAGCAGTGCAGCGTATTACCCTGAACATCAGAGCTGCTCTGGGGACACTGGTTTTGGTGTTGGGCCTGCATCCTGCTCAGGCCTCCTGATGGACATCAACAACTCCATCAGGAGAGCAGAGTATTTCATTGCACACCTACACTGGAAGGCTACAGCTCTGTGTTGTTCCTGCAGAGCTCCACAAATGACACCAATCACTCACCAGGAATCGAGACCTCTTACCTTGTGGGCAGCATCTCCAGCCGATACAAAAGCCAGGCCCAAGGCAGCTGTGAACTTAGTGTCTGGAGGAAGAGGACTCCAGAGCATTTCCCAGCAGTGGACAGGAAGGGAGCTGTAGAGGGATAACACATCTTTCTTGAAAGTGAAGCCGAGGGGGTACTAGAGAAGCAGTGGGCAAGTTTTTGGTGGAGATGCAGAGGGTCAGGGATTTCTGCATGGCTGTGGAAGAAGGATCTTCTGTGTTCCAATGTGCCTCTGGCACACAAGAAGTAGCCAACAAGATAACCAGCAGCTACAGTGTTGGCAGTGGTCTTGGGAGCTGCAGCAGCTGCAGGTGGCAGTTGTGCTGGAACTTGATTGCTCCCCAAGAAACCAAACCATTCAGGATCAAGTGGCCCCACCTGTTTCCCCCCAGCAAGAGGGCAGCAAGAGCAGACGAGTCATCTGGCAGTGGCTGAGAGTAGGAGAATATGTTGTGGGAGCTGACAAGGTTATGACAGCCCATTGCTGTGGGGACTGTTCCCTGCCGCGTGAACACACTGACCTGTCCTTCACAGGTCACCTTTGCTCAGGGCTCAGCACGTGCACGGTACTGTGGTGCAGCAGCAGCAGACAACATGTAAAGTCTCCGTAGTGCTCATCTTCATCAGCCACAACCTCCTGTCCCCAAAACACAGCGGGGAGATGAGACTGCCACATGGCAGCAATCCACATCTCTGTCTTTAGCTTTCAAAGACTAAAAAGCCTCTATTCACAGTTCTCTGCATCTCAACATAATTAATTAGTTGGAGCTTCGCCGCCCAGAGGAGAGGTACGTGCAGGAAAGCACTAGCTGCCTTTCTCCCTCCTCTTTCCTCACTTCTCCTCCCCAACAGCCCCACTTGTATGTATTTAGTTAGGACATTTCTGATCTAGGTACACTGACAGAGCCTCAGAGCCACCAGTCACTGAGCTCTTTGAAACCATTTTAGCCTACAAGGCAAACACAGACATGGAGCCTCCTTCGAGATAAGAGAACAGCAGGGAAAGACACAGATGGGGCCTCAAACATGGTCTAATAACACAGCCATGTTATCATGCTCTAACAACTTGGCAAAAAGCACACGTATTGCCACAGGCACAGGGATGGGACTGCTGTGTGTGTTTGTATAGACATACCAGCTTATCAGCAGAGGTGATTATCCCTAACATATAGGAGAGGCTTTGCGGCACAGAACAGCAAGAGGGCAGGAAGAAAAGGTATCAATTAAATCAAAAAGCCTGAGGAGAACAAAAAAAGAAGACCTGATGGAAAGCAGATACTAAATAGGGCTGAAAAATACAGACAGCAAGGCAGGGAACAGCAGAGGCTGAGAAGGCTGGAAGGCTTCTCTTCAGCACAGCACATACAGACAGTGAACTCCTGAGCCTGTTGCAAGGGTTTTCTACTCCTTAGTGGTGCCCTTTTTGCTCAGAAGATGCGAGACAGCAGGGAGAGAGCAGCTCTCGTTGCACTGTGCTTGCCTTAACCCCAGTAAACCACCTCTCTTTGCTACCACCTGAGCTCTTGAACTACAAGGGACACTTGCAAAGCCAAAGTGTAAAAGGCAAGGGTAAAAAAAAAAAAAATAACACAAGAGACATAAAAGAGAAAGCAAGAAAAATGCATGCAGGAAATCCAGTGTATCTTATTACACTAACAGAAATGCCTGTGTGACCAACATCATTCAGCTCAGCTAGAGCCACAGTTTGAAGCAAGGGGAGGACAAGGTGGAAGTGGTTGTGCTGCTGGGAACTTCACATGCTCCTGCTCAGCCTGGCCAGAAGCATCTTTCACCTATTCTGCATCAGACTGCTCTGCAGGCCAAACCTTGCAGTTGTGGCACAGCTGGTTCCACCTAAATGACAGGGCCCCACCAAAAACACACAATGCAAAGCTCAACTGAATAAAGATGACTGAGTGTATAAGGGATGGAGAATCCACACCTCAGAAATTACACCAGTGTCTCTCTGAAAGCTCCACCTGCCCATGGGAAACACCGTCATCTATGAAATGGACACATTGAAAATGTTGCTTGCAAGATGCTGTCAGATGGCTCTTGCGTCTCTGCACCCCAGCACATTGCCTTGCAAAGGCTTATAAGGGCTAAGCCTCCATCACCTCTCATGGAGCGGCAGTAACTGATATACAAAAGCTGATTTTCATTGTAATATATCCAGACAGCACAATCCTTTGTAACTAAGAAGAAAAATAAATGAGTAGCAAGTACACTCTACCCTGGAGTAAACCAGCATAGCCTCATTTATTTAGATTTTGAAAGGAATAATTGTACCTACCCTTGACTCTAAGTACCCGTGTGTAATGGAGCAGGCAGCAAACGCAATTAAATGAAACGTCAACAGTATTAAACATCAGTTCTTAGCTCTCAACCTACCCCGTCCATCAGCTAACAAGAACCCTGAACTTCCTCCAGAGACCTCCACTGGCTGTTCCTCCCCACTCTTTAGCAGGTGAATTCACTGTCCATAGCAGGAGCATAGCAGCCATTCCCTGCAGCCCTTTAGGAAGGGACCAGTAATCCCTTAATCGATGCTTAGCTGAAAAGAACCTGTAAAAACACAGTCCATAAAGCAAGCCTTTTAGCTTTATGAGGCAAAGGATTTCTAAGACATTCTCACATCCCTCAAGCCTGCCTCTCTCACAGGAGGGATCTGGGTTATTTAAAGGTGGGGAGAAAACCACAGCATCACTCACCTGCACTCAGAGCAATGGCAAAGTTTGCTCACAGCCTAAACACACAAAACCCCCTTGATGGAAAGGGACACAGGAGAAAGCCCAATGCAGCTGCTTCAGATGGTGGCTTCCTTCAGAAAGCCCTACTATATGGATCATCTAAATAGCCACTTGATCACTGTTGTGCCGAGAGCAGGCAAAACCTCCCCGGCTCAGCACCAGGCTTACACTCCCCTGAAGCCACAACCAAGAGAAAATAAACCCTTCGGGGAACAGACTGTGGCAAAGATGGCTCTGGCTAGCCAGATGAAGGGCAGTACTGGGAAGGCAAAAAAGGCTCCAAACCCCATGCTGTCCTTACTGAAAGGTGCTGTCAAGGCTGGGGCAGCTGGGAATGCTCAGCTCCAGGGCTGCCCTGTGCACATCTGCCTGTGCCAGCATTGCCATGGGATGCTGCAGCGGGGGAATACCCTGCTGTTGGTTCCTCAGCTTCATTCAGTCAGTGACAGCCTGCTGCAGCTTTTGGATCAGGACTTTTTCCAGGTCAGCCAGAGAAATTATCATTGGGTTGACAGTGGTCTCTGCAGCTTCAGGGCAACTAGGAGGTAGCTCCTAACTGCCCTTCCCAGCCATACGCCCCTGTACCTAGCTCTGCTCCCTTCCCACTATATGGTCTCTCTTCCCTTCTGCTCCCTCCTTGCTCAGGCATCTTTCCCACCAAAGCTCTGAGGGAAACACCATCTCCATCCCTCCCCTCTGCTTTGCTCTGCAGGTACAGCTCTTTGTGTGGGGACATGGGGTGGCTCCTTCACTGGTGTTAATGAGAAGGGTCACATCAGTGCTCACAGTACTGAGCCAGAGGACACCAAGCTGGTGCTACCCAGGACAGTTTGTATCCACAATCCTCTCCCAAGAGGATTTGGGCAACACTGAGGCCCCCATTTCTTAAAGGGAATGTTGACCTTTTCCCAATGGTGTCATCAGCACGGGCAGGCTGCAGAAGGATTGGGCACATCAAGGGGACATGTAGCACAGCCACTCATCACCAATTTATTTCTACTTCTGTGTTAAGAGGGAAGGGGGGAAGGGAAGCATCAGCATATCTGCTAAATTAGGGCAAGTTGTACAGCACTGGCTGGCTGATCTGGCAGTGGAAAAGCAAGGAGAAACAAAATTGTAGAGAAAGCACAGTACTAGGCAGAGACAATACCAAAATTCCTCAATAGATCTTCCCTCCACCCCACACTCAACTGAAATTTCACATTCAGCCTCAGGATTTTGAGGTCTCCAAAGAGAGGAGCTGTGTGCTCCCACAGCCCGTGCAGAGCCACAATTAGTGCAAAGATCAAGAGGGATCTGGTCTAAAGATGACATTAAAGCACTTCCACACAGCATCATCTCCCTCCCTAGGGTCTCACAGCCTGAGGGAGACCAACAGGTGAGGAAGAGGACTCTGTACAAGGGGAGTGGGCTAGACAGGATTACTGGGCATGCTTTGGCTGTCAGGCAGGCAGATAGGGAGGGAGTGTGCGTGTGTAACAACGGCTGAGGTGGTTAAAAGACACTAAAAGAATCCATTCCCCCATGTCCTTTAAGCCTGGAGTCTCCCAGGTCCTTATGCTCAAAATGGAAATGAAGAATCAATTTCCTTCTCGGATCTCAGCCCCATTCTTTCCTCTTTCCCACTTGTCCCCAAACGCTGCCCATTTCCCCCATTAAATTATTGCTGACAGAGCCCTTTAAATTACAATGCAGGATCTTGCACTGCCTAATCCACTTAACTCAACCCCAGCTGATTAAATTGGATGCCATATGGTGGGAGAGCACTGGTGTAATCCACAGGGATGGGGACACACTCGACTCATTACCTGGAGCCCAGCACAGAGCTCTCTAGCTACACACCCCTGTGCTGGGGCCCTGCTTGCTACAAGGGATGTGGTATTCAATGTGCCAGTCTCTAGCCATCACATCAGCTCTGGCAAGGTGGCCACGCCATTAAATACAGCCTCAAGCAGCTTAAAGGCACAAATTGTCCTCTATCTCTGCTGGCATCTGGCTGTTCCCCTGTCCCCAGCTGGTGCAGCAAACACTTGGTCTCCCAAGGGTGCAAATTTGGTGCTTAGAAAAAAAAAATAAAAATATAGGTGGAGGAGGTCTGTGCATGGGAAACAGGCCAAGATCTTGATTGCACTGGTAGCTACAATCACAGCCCTTGGACCAGGTCACAGAGCAATGATGAGGATTATAATTAAAAAGGTCAAAGCCCAGAATAACACCCTGCAGTGCAGACCACAGCTGGAGAGCACATTCCCATGGTAAAGGGGAGATCTGAGGACACACTGAACGGCTGGATCACATCTGGGGATCCAAGAGCCCTCAGGCACCACCGCAGCCACACGAAAAGAAACACATCCATCACCCAAGCTAATAACATCAGCACATCCCACAGCACAGTGTTATCCATCAGGAAAGCCTCAGCCCAACCAGTGACAGCACCAGCAGCAATTCTCCTGTCCAAACGGTCAGCATGAGCCTCAGTTTGTGGTGTGCCACTAGAAGTGGGATTTTCCCAGGCTCAGAGTACACCTGAGGTGTCCTGCTGCCCTTCGTCTTGTCTTACTGACCAACTATATAGCTTTTGTAATCAGCTGCATGGCCAAATCAACCACTGGAAAAGACTATGGCAGCTCTCAACCCTGGCAGAGTCTGCAAAAAACACCATTGGTTGCAGACTAGAGAGGAGTGTTGTGATGGGCTGAGGAAACACCAGAAGACCCACATCTCCTTGCACACTGCAGGATTACCACCAATTATCTAAAACTGTGTGAGAACCGTATCAGAGCAAGAAAGAGCAATAACGCACACCAGGACCTGCCTTCTTACCTTTTTGAGGGATTAGAGTCGGATTTTCAGTCTGCCACCGTAAGAGCCAGAAGCACCTCTAAAAGCACCAAGTTTTCTTGTCATAGGAACTCAGGCTCTAAGAAGACAACCAATTTCTGTGAAAGCAAAGGGACATTCTCAGAGCCAGCGGGGCTGCTCAAGCTCTGGCCAATACAGGACTCGCAGGGGTCTTTTCTTCACCCAGTATTTTAAGCTGAGTATGCTGTCAACATCTGTTTTCCCCTCCACTTCTCCCAAAGTTCAGCTATTTCTGTAGCTTTTTAAGGGCATTTAGAGGTGGCAGAGAGTACAGAAAAAGTAGTTTGTCCCCTGCCCTGGAGGTGCCCCAAGGAAAGGGCCACAGACCCAGCTGACACAGTACTGCCTGAACAGGAGATGCTTCCAGCCCCCTCAGGCCATGCATGGTTTTATTACTCATGTCAGTCTATTAGCAGGTGATGGATGGAAGCTGACGGGGAAGGCAAGGCACTCCCTTCGTTAGAGATAATAATATAATTTACAGAGCATCCCCAAGGCCTCGCAGGGCTTTACTTATCCTCCTTCTCATTCTGATGGATGCTGAGCCCTTTCCAGCTCCACAGGTCGTAGCGATAGGTGATGGAGATGCTGAACACCTGCCACAGCCAAGCCCCATGGGCCTGATCCTAGCAACACAGTGTGTAATGCAGGGCAGCAGGGTAATACAGCTAGCTAGGCACCAAACCCTCATTGCATGGAGGAGCTGCAGGTGTCCCAAGTTCGGCCTCCCCTTTCTTATGCAGCCCAGCAAGACAAAAGAGACCAGATCCCACATCCCATACATGTGCACCCATGTCAAAGCTTGCCAATAAAACCAGTAGCACACAAAACATGTTGCTGTTCGGTGTGGTGGTATTTGGGGACCCCAACACATCCAGCTTTGTCCCATCTGCTTTTCAGACTTGCACTTGGCCGCGGAGCTGGGGAAGACGCTGCTGGAGCGCAACAAAGAGCTGGAGGACTCCCTGCAGCAGATGTATGCCACCAACGAGGAGCAAGTGCAGGAGATCGAGGTAGGAACATCCCCCAGCCAGGGCTTGGGATGGGAGCTGTCTGGCCACCACTATCACTTAAGGGTGATGGTGGGGAAGGGGCATTTCCACCAATGCAAATGCAAGAAGGTGCCAGTAGAAAGGAAGGGATGGGGCATGGGAGTTAAACGTCTCTTCTGTATGTACTTGAAACAGGATGGATTAAGGTCTGGTTAAGCCCATCCCAACCCTGAAGAGGGTCCCTTTCCCCCACTAATATTTCTCCCCATCCCCTGTCCAGATGTGCACACCAGATTTTGGCACCAGGTTACATCTGGGTCACGTTTGGCCTTTTCCCTGCCCATCCTTCTGCTTTCACACTCATTTCTCTCTGCTCTGCTGCAGCTTTCCCTTGATTCCAGTCATTCATAATCACAGTGGTTCCCAGCTGGCTCTTCGGCACCCCTGTAACACAGACCCTTTTGTTAGAGGTATAAAATAGCTCTTTCTCCAAGAGCTGCAATCTAAACCACCATTTCAAGCATCCTTTGGGGTCAGTGTTTCTAAGAGCCCAAAGAGCTGATCTTGGAGGTTTAAACCTGCTGTGCTGAGAGGGTTTTCATCCACTGAAAAACTTCTAGGGATTTGTGAATTTAAAAAAGATCAGAACCCCTCTGATTTAAAGGGACACAGGGCAGAGGAGGGCTTCGAGTTCACAAGAGCAACATGTGATGGCTGCAGTGATCTGACAGCTGCTGTCTGAGGAAACTGGTGGATGGGTTTAGCCATCCTCAGCAGCAGCTCTCCAGAAGCACATCCGCTATAGGATTTGGGATCTGGTGCCAGCTGAGGGAGAGCTGTAGGGTAGATGTCTGTCTCCTGGGATAAAGTCTTGCAATGATAGGCTCACAGAAGGAATCTTTGAACACAGAAACTGTGAACCTCCTCACATTCCACAGACTCCAGAGTTTTAGCCTGAATTCCCAAGGAAGTGCAACTTCTGCAATCGATCTGCTAGACAATCCAGTAACCAACAGTCCCAGGGATATCAACTTTCTTTAGGAACTTGGAATAAAAAGCAACTGAATAGGAATCGAAGTTAGTGCCTTCCACATAGGGCAGAGGAAGTTCAGTTGTATTTTAGACAGAAAACTGTTTACAACAGGCAGAGGGGATCAATAGTTTCACTGTGAAAGAGGCCTCAATCAGGCAGAGGACAAATCAGCCACAAACGCATTACCAGAGGAAGCAAAGGTTGTAGGAAGTTCTGCCTGCATTTGGGATGTGGAGTTTTTCTGATTCACTTTTTTTGTTGCAGTACTTGACCAAGCAACTGGAGATGTTGCGGCAGATGAATGAACAGCATGCGAAAGTCTATGAGCAGCTGGACCTGACAGCACGGGACCTGGAGTTGGCTAACCAGAAGCTTGTGCTGGAAAGCAAAACTTCTCAACAGAAGATCCAGTGGTATGGCCTCCCATCCTCCCACTGCAGTGATACTGTGTCCAAAGACCTTCATCTCACTTTCCCCTGCCCCACAGCGCAGTGTGTCCTTGCTATTTAAGCTGTTCTCTTATCAGTCAGGTTTTGCAGCTACTTACAACACAAGCTCATTGCACTGGTGCTAGTTAGCAGAGGTCAGTGACAGCACAGACACCCCCGGGACAAGGGCTGGATAAACAAGTGTCTAGAGGTGCCAGGAGAGAGGTGCAGCAGCTTCTCCTCACTCTTGTTTCCTTGGAGAAAAGGTTCATAATCATATCAGAGAGGTCCCCAGCACATAACCCAGGACAAACACTAGGCACAGATTCCTGGCGAGTCCATGCTGAAACAATGGTTTATCAATAAGAAGTCTTTCTTAAAACAAGCCCGTGCTCAAGGTCATCTCTGGAAACAACAAAGCCATGTCCTTGCAATGCACCATCTTCTGCAGATGACTGTGCCAGGAGGGAGTTTCAGCCAGAACAAAACTAAATCTTTGCCCGGTCTCGCCACATTTCTCTCCTTATGATAAACAAGAGGAAGAGACTAAATAGCTTGCCTGCTTGCCTTTAGTGCAGATATATTCCAGCCTAGTGCTTATGTGCCAGAGGGTACTGCTTTAGCCAACAGATTGAGGACAGAGGGTCTTGCATTAGTACAATCCCTTGCTGCTGCTTCAATCCCCCACCCTTTTCTACAAACATCCCCATTCACGAGCAACCAGAGAAAGACCAACATCTGCCAAGAAAAGCACTTTCACACTCCCGGGGCACACACTAGAAACTAGGAGCACCCTCTGTAGACTGACTTTCTCTATAGGGATAAAAAAAGCTTTCAAGGCCCTGTGAGTGCCTGACTCCTCATCCATGCTTCCTCCTCTCTCTGCAGCTTGACAGAAACAATCGAGGGACTGCAGAACCAAGTGGAGGAGCTGCAGAAGCAGGTGGAGGAAATGCGGAGCTTGGAGCAGCTCCGTATTCGGCGGGAAAAGAGGGAGCGGCGCCGAACCATCCATACCTTCCCCTGCCTTAAGGAGCTGTGCTCCAGCCCCAGGTACAGAGCCTTGCACTTAGCAACCCATGCAACCTCCTTCCCCTGTTTCTGAACAGGGGATGCAGTGTGGACCCAGACCTTCTGGGGAGCACAAAACCCCATGTACACCCCCACAGAGATGTCAGCTCTACATCAGAGTGCAAAACTCAATGCAGGAGACCTAAGCCAGGCAGTGTTGGCAAAGCAGAGCCTTCACGATCCCAGCATCAGCGATGCCTCGAGAGGAAACCCAAACTCTTTTTGAAAGGACAAGAATAGCTGCCCAGGACAATTTTGATACCTCACACAGCTGCACTGGGCCAGACTGCAGGGGACTGGTGTTTTCTTGGAGGGGCTAGGACTCTCCTGGCATACTGGTAGGGAGTTGTGCCCAAACACACACCAGACAGGATACATCCATCAGCTCTAGTCCCTCCCAGTACAGCCTACCCAGTAGTACCTCATGTGAAGAGGGCCCTTACCTCAAGCTGCCTACACAGCTTCCCTTCCCAAACCAGCACTGCCCGTTTTCACTTTGCAGCTGCCTCCCAGCACAGTACCAGCATCTCTGGCTCACTCAAACCAGTTGAGACAGCGCATTTTGTCCTGTATGACTCCAGCACCCCCCAGGAGCACCAGACACAAACCAAGATATGCCACCCGCTGCCAAGTCCTTCAGCACTACTGCACACTTGATCCTCCTTAAAATCCAGCCACTGTGTTAATTCAGTGACCTCATAAGGACATGTCTTGCTCAGCTTTGTTCATAATAAAGGCTTCTTTAAATAGATAAGCAGTCGATAAACTTTGGTACTGAAAGCATCCTCAGCCAGGGAATACGAACAAAAGACACTTTTACTGCAGCAGCAACAATGATGTTTATGAGGCCACAACCTAACCCCCAGCAAAATCCACTTAATGTCTCTGTGGTTCTTTCCCTTACCCAGGCCCCCAGTCCCACTCTCCCCTCAGTGCCTCAGGTCCTCTGTTCAGCTTGTAGCTCTGCAGTTGGCTCTGAAGGTCAGACTGCCCTTCAGTAACTTGGAAATGTGTTCAATACCCCCTGTCACTGGTTCTGAAGGGAGGCCGTGGTGATTGTTCCAATCTGTTCTAAGCAGACACAATGCCATGGGCACTCCACTGAGGAGGAGAGGAAAATGCAAATTCCCAACAGCAGTGTGAGGAAAGGAGGAAGTGTTTGTTAGCACTTCCCAGGCAAAGAAGACAACACAACTCTGTCCAAAGTCTCTGTCTGCCTCCCTTGCTGTGTAAATCTTCCCTCACTGTCTCTGGATCACCTCCCATACAGCAGAGCCCACGCTTCTGGTTTTTGGCTGGGTGGTGGTTCGGGTTGTTGGCAGACACAGTGAGTAGTTGGTGAACTCCATGATGAAGCAAGTAGCTGAGAAACTCCAGCAGAAAAACTTAAACCCTTCTACTTTAAGTCCAGACTGGTAACAACTGAACAGTCATGCTTGTTTCACAAGGTTGGTGGCTTGTCCATTAACCAGACAAGTCTTTCACTGTTTAGGGTTTCATTTCCCTCCTGCTGTTCATCATTGCTACCAAATGAAGCCGCAGGTTCTTTGGTAAAAAGTCTGGCCTCTGTGTTCAGAAAAGCCCCAGCTGTAACCTCGTGGTCTCCTGGCACATGGGAGAAGGCATATCTGACCCCCTGAGCTCAGATTACCTTCTTTCTGGGCATCAGTGGAATTACTTACATGAAAATAAGACAGTGAGTCCCTTATAAACTTGGTCAGACTCTCTCAAGGGTCTTTCTTCTCTTTCAGGTATGAAGATGCGTTCCAGGTCCACAGCAATTCCACAGAATTCAACCAGAAGCCACTGGAGAGGGAGAATGAGCGTCTCCAAGCCATGGTGAACTCCCTGAGGTCTCAAGTCAACCAGGAGAAGCAGCGGAAGGAAAGGGTTGAGCGAGAGTACACCTCTGTTATTCAGGAGTACTCAGACCTTGAGCAGCGGGTTTGCGAGATGGAGAACTGCAAATTGCGTATCAAGGAACTGGAAGCAGAGCTCCTAGAGCTACAGCAGATGAAACAAGTCAAGAAGTATCTGCTCAGCAGAGAAGACAATTTGTCTGAGGCTCTCCTCGAGCCGCTGAATAACGCCCCAGAAGCAGACTACATCGACCTCTCTGAGGAGGAGGGAGGGAAAAGTCACGGGCCATCAATGACACCTTCCCCAAACCACCCTGTTCGCAAGAGCTGCAGTGACACAGCCCTCAACGCCATCGTGACCAAGGATGCTGTGAGCCGGCACGAGGGCAATTACACGCTGCATGCCAACAACGTGCGCAAACGGGGCATGTCCATCCTGAGGGAAGTGGATGAGCAGTATCATGCCCTGCTGGAGAAGTACGAAGAGCTCCTGAGCAAATGCCGGCAGCACAAGGACAGTGTGCGCCACACGGGGGTCCAGACATCCCGGCCCATCTCTCGCGACAGCTCCTTCAGAGACTTCCGGGGAGAGGGTCACGAGCTGGAAGAGCGAAAAACCATGGAGAAAACCATCAGCAAACACGTGGAAGCCGTGGACAAGCGGCTGGAGCAGAGCCAGCCTGAGTACAAGGCTCTTTTTAAGGAGATCTTCTCGCGCATCCAGAAAACAAAAGCAGACATCAACGCCACAAAGGTGAAAAACAAGAGCAGCAAATGAGTCCTGCCTCTCCGCAAACTCCACGTGCAATCGCAACAGCCAAGTCTTCTCCTCAGCCCCAGGAAACACCACGTGGCCCCACTGCTTTGAAGGTTCAAGAGGTTTACAAGTCAGCAAATGTCATGGAGACTCAAGTTGCTTTTGGGCTCCAGACAACTCGTTGGGACAATTGTACATTGTAGTTAGAGGATTTCAGAAACTGTATGACAGATCTCTGCATGAGTTGCTGCCGCTGCCAGACATCACAACAGCAACGTAAACCACACCACAAAGAAAAAGAAAACTGATCACCTCCTCCACCCTCTTCAGCTCGTTCTTATGGCCCGGTTATCTGCAAGCAAAAGCCTGGATGTCCTCCAGCACCCTGGCACAGGTGGAGTGCAGTGAAAAGCCATCAGAACTTCAGGGGCTGCTTCAGCACACCAGCCCAACCCTCCACTTTCGTTTTATGGCTAAGAACCTACGCTTGTACCTGAGAGACTTCCGTCTGTGCCCTCCCCTTCTCCAAAGGGCAGTACGTTCTTGCTACTTAAGCCATTCTCTTACCAGTCAGGTTTTTCAGCTATTTACACAATGCAAGCTCATTGCAACTGGAAAAACTTGAAGAGAAACAGAAAACTGATTGTTCTGTCTCCATAGTATTTCGTTCCAGACTCTGTAGGCATATGGGATTCCCTCGCTTTAAAGCTGTGCCAGTGTTTGAGCCCAGGTGAAGTGCTGTGCCTAGTAGGAACGTGATGACCAAGGCTTTCCCATAAGCTAGATGAGAAGTGCTATTACAGTATCACAGACATGCTTTCATCTCACCATCTGGGTACCAGCCCGCTGTGCTGTGCTCTTCAAGAGGTCGTCATGGCCCCATTGTAGCAAACTCCTTGAATGCAGCTTGCATGGGCTTGCAAAACTGGCTGCCAGTGATTCGCAAGCAAGCAGGACAAAGCATCTCACTCGTACAGCGTCAGGAGCTCTGGCCCTGGCAGTAGCACTGCACACACACTGCCCCACACTTCTGCTTGGAACATCTCCCAAGCCAAGAGGACAGGCTTCAGTTTTCTGCTGAAAATACCTTTCCTTGGCTAAGACTGTCTCCAGAGATTGTCACCTCCCATGTTGCAGTTCATTTTCCAGCACTGAAATCTCCTCACTTTTGCTTCCACAGACATGCAAACACACAGCCAAAAGGCCACTGCAGTCTCAGGAATTGCCAGTTTCCATTTCTCGTGATCCAGATGTTGATCTTGAACAGTCAAACACATGTGTTAGGCATAGAAGCAGCATTTCATTCCAGCTTAGGCAACACCCTGAGCACTGAGCCACAAACATGGAGCAGTTCAGTGTAAGCTACCTACTCTGTTTCTGCCTGGAGAGACTCCAGGCTAGATCTGCAGCCTATTTTCACCAGCTTACACCCCCAAATCTTGGGTAAATGGTTGGGATTTTTGCAACATTAGATAAAGAAATGATAATGCAGCTTTGGAGGGGGAAGACCATTAAAATGTAATCATTCTCCAAGTCTAAGGAGCTGCTTTTCTTTCATTCATCACAGAATTAAAGCAAAAATACTCCCCCACAAAACACCCTCTTTTGTTGAGTACCACGAGGTAAGTAGGCAGGAGAGCAATGCCCAAACCATCCTGCTCCACAGGTCTCCTCCTCCAACCACCCACCACCAACCGCTCCGCTCTTCCATGCCCTGCATTTTCAGATGCTCTGTGGCCCCAAAATCAAGAAACATTAGAAGCCGAACACACGACTGTGGCTACCAGCTCTGTAACAATATGGAGAACCTTCATGCCTTATTTATTTATAATGGAAAGCAGTTGTCTAATAAAATAAAATTAATAAAAATGAACCACAACAGCATCAAAAGCAGCATTGTTGATTTTCTGGGAGTATTCGCCACCCTGTTAATCCAACACTGGTGGCAGGGGATAGCTGAAGCCATGCTGGTTTGAGTCAGCCCACATTTACTCCTGCAGTCATCTAACTGTAGCAGAGGTGTGGGAAGAGGATCATCTTCACTTCCTATTTGAAACAATCCCAGGGGAATCAGCATCACAGTGTAGAGCAGATTAAATGTATTTTCAAATACTTTATTCTCTTGAATAATAAAGGAACACCAGTATTCTCAAAGCCAAGACTTTCTTTACAGCTCTTCTTACTTTTAAGAATAGCAGAAGAATTATTTCTTTAATTTTCTTGTATGATTTGGGTCAAGAAAATGCTTCGGGCTCCTCTGGAGGAAGCAGAGAAAATCTGCCGAACTCTTCTGCTCTATTATTTATATAACATACATTTTATACCACTAACGTTTGCCACATGATAAAAACCACTCTTTTGTCAGCTCAGAAGTCTCTGTAAAAATGACACAATTTACAAGCTTGCAATTCAAATGCTATTTTTACATTAGTCTTTCTTGAAAACCTCATACCCAAAACTGACTGATGCAAGGAACACAATATTAGTGTTTGGCTCAACAAAGGAACAGCTGCTGTAGCACGGCAGTTTGTTCTGCAAAGTGCTGAGGGCATTTCTTTCTGCATCCAAAAATATTAGTGGCCCTATACACACATCCTGATGACTGTGTGCGTCAGAGTCACTTGATTTTTTTTCCATAAGTGAGGCTTTCAGTGATCAAAGGAGGAAAAAAACTGAGCATTTTCTGGCCTTTTATCCCACCTTCTGTATAAACTTATCAAATTGCTTTGAAAACACCAAGGAAAACTACACAAGTCCATTAAGAGGTAAGAAGAGAGTACCAAGCAACCACACTGCTCACCACAGAAAGTAGTCTAATAGAGAGCAGCAGCTATTTAACAGCACACCCCGTGATTTAAAACAGAAATAAAACCACTGCATGCAATTCCCAGGAATGGGGACAAGTAGGATAAAAGGAGTAAGGATTCATTTCAAAATCTGGCAAAACCAAAGACCCTGTTCAGCTCACACCACTAAGATCAGTAAGGGCAAGGCTTATCAAGAATTCTGGTTTATGCTGAATTCTTATTAATTTGAGAAATTACATTTAGACAAGTGATTTTCCATCAGCTCTAATCTGGGTGCTGACTTTACCACCAACGTGAATAACTCATCAGAAACCACTCAGCATTACAAATAGGGATGGACGCTTGAAGAACAAATTCAAGGGTTTTACAGAGCTGCAACTCTCACACAGAAGGAGATTTCCTGATTCAGCAGTTTTCCCTCTCCCACAGGAAGGTCGATCAGAGTCCCAACTTGCTCGTACATTAATGTCTTGTGCCCTCACTTATACAAGGAGCAACAGGCTCCTGGGACACAGAATCAGACTGGTTTAGGTTGAAAGAGACCTCACACATTGTGTTTCACAGATGGCTCCTCACAGCTCTTTCTCACCAGTAACCACCCCAAATGGGGTGAATCTCCACTGGCACCAAGACAGTTCATTTATCCAGTTTAAAATGTCAAAAGCTTGGCCCTCCTTGGCTTACACCAAAGTAAGATCTCGTCATCCCAAGGTCTGCCTGCCAGGGAGAGCTGTCTCCAGCTGGCCAAGCAGAGATTCCTCTGCTTTTTACCAAGGCTCTGCATCCATCAACACAGCATAGGAATGAAGTAAGACGAAAGAAATGTCCGTTTAGATGGGTGTGGCTTGTGGCCTTCAAGCTCCTTTCCCAGCCCCTCTGTGCCCCACACAATGACCCCATCCTTGGTGTGTGCTACCAGCACAATAACAACCCTGAAATGTCTGACCATGTTTGGTAAAATGAGTCACCCTACTTTGTGTATTTTACAAATCAAAAACATTTACCTGTTCTCTGTTCAAAATTAAGGTCATCAAATGGCAGATATGTCCCCGAAAGTGCTTTTTTCCTTAAAGCATTCCACTTTCAGAGGAGTTCAGACAGAGGAAGCAGAGCAGAAGAACCCCAGGACAGAGATTCAATTAAAACAGTGTGGAGCCCTTCCTGGTTCCCAAGCACTGCTCAACCACAGCCAGAACAGACTGACTGTCAGTGCTTAGGACCTGGTCCTTTCCTGATGACCGAGTTTCCTGATCCTGTGCAGACTGAACCAGCTCAGATCCTCAGTCACAAAGACTTCGTATCAGCTCAAAACACCCATTTTGACTTCACACACAATTTTAAACAAAAGATAGTTGGCTCCTGTCAAACACCAGAGTAAATGACAGCCCTATCCCTGCCTGTACATCTTCCTGCTGCCAGAAATACCACTCTCTGACCCTCCTGAGTGCACACACCGCTTGTCAAGCCAATCTGACAGCTACAACAGGAGTAAAAGCTGAAGGATTACCACAGACACTTCACTCCACTGCATGCCCCATCCATCTCAGTGTCTCTCTTATGGACCTGGAGACACATCTGTGCTGCTGTATCAGCATTCAAAAGAACTAATTACAGATACATTTATAGCTGTTTAGCATTCTTGAGTGGGTGAAAATCTGAAACATCTCAGGTGCAAAAACCAGACAGAACATAAAAAATGTTGGACATATGCTCATTTCTACACCTATCTGGCATCACTCAGCTTGTGAAGGCACTGAACGTAGGCAGGAGTGCGCCTACCCCACTGCTGCCTGCACCGCCAGAATCTGGAAAACACCTGCCCAAATCAACCTCCAGTAGCCACTCCGGGGCCCCTTGCACCCCACACTGTGCCCTGACACAGTCACACCAGGGATCCCACAGTCACCTCCTCACAAGCGTCCCACCACTGCTCCCAGCAGGGCCTGCCTCAGCACCTCACAGAGCCCATAAGCCTCACATCCCCCATTCAGCACCCCACAGACCCCGAGACCTCCTGCATCCCCACACACCCCATCTACCGCTCAACGCTCCACGTCACGGAATCAAACACCCCACATACCCCTCACAGCCCACAGACCCCAACCACACCCCAACCCGCACAGTCTCAGCCCGCCCCGCTGAGGCCCCGCCCCGGAACGCGGAGCGCGGCCGCCGTTTCCGATGGGAAGCCTTGGCAGGGCCGCACGGCGGGAGCCAACATGGCAGCGCGCGCTCTGCAGGGCCTGCACCGGCTGCGGCCGGGCCTTCTCGCCGCCCAGTTCTCGCAGCGGGCGGCCGCCAGGAACGAGTACCGGAGCGTCTACAGTCTGGACAAGCTATATCCGCCGCAGCAGGACGGGGCCACCGCCACAGTCCCAGTGAGCAGGGACCCAGAGCGGGGAGAGGGAGGGGCGGGCTTGTGTCAAGGAGTGGGGCTTAGGACATTGCGCTGATAGTGGGAGGGCGGGACCCTTCGGCGGGAAGCTCGGAACGACTCTGTATCCCCGGGACTGCACATGGGGTACCAGTGGGACCATCCCCGCCCACCCCGGGGCCTGACGCGGCTGCCCTCGCTGTGTTTCAGGAGCAGACGCCGCCGGCCGCCCTCGACATCCCGATGGGTGAGTGCCCCCAAACAGACCCGGGTACGGGACCTGTCCCCAGTTAGTGCCCGGCGTTGGGTCGCGCTCTGCAGGGTCTGTGCCCAGCGCGCAGAGCCAAACCCAGGGCAACAGGCCCAGCAGGGCACAGGTATCCCCCAGACCTGGCCTGGCCCCACTGCAGACCCCCCTGGGGATGTGTCTGCGGGTCAGCACGCTGCTGCACTTCCCTTCCAGATCGCTTGACTGTGTCCTACAGCCGGAGCAGCAGCCCAGGCGGGCAGAATGTCAATAAAGGTGAGGAAGGGGTTCTGCCGCTTGGAAGAATCAGTGTTCAGTTGTTTTGCTGGGCTTTGTGGTTAAAATAGTGAGAACTTGAAGTTAAAGAGCATTTTCGTGTTGCCCAGTGCTGCTATTTCAGTATCATGACCCTACACGTGAACACATCTGCAACATCTTCATGGTGCTCAGGATCAGTAGTACCATGTTTGACCATACTGGGATTGTTGCTCCCACACATGTGACACAGAACACCACTTCTGCCTAATCCCTCGTCATTAACTGAACATACAGTGAGCCAAGTGGATTCTGAAACTTGCCAGCACAATGACTTTTCAGGGGCATTCAAATAAACTGAAAACTCTTCCTGTTCTGCCATTGCCATTAGAGTGAAAGTGGTTAGTGACTGGCAACAGCAGGAAGTCTTGTAGTGTCTAAAACTGCAAATACCTTGACAGACTCCTCACAAACTAGAGTTTGTCTTGTAGAGTAGTTACATAAAAATACAGCAAGAAAAGAACAGGGTTCTTTTAGGAAATTAGTACTGGAATCGCCCTGTGTTCAAAGGCAGCAGAGAACAGACTGAATTACCTCATAGAACTTAGGAATGCAAGCACTTACGCTGAAAAAACATCTGGTTTTCCTCCCAGTGAACACCAAGGCAGAAGTTCGGTTTCACCTGGAGTCAGCAGACTGGATTCCAGAAGCTACAAGACAGAAAATGGCATCAATGGTACATAACCTCCTTCCAGCCACGGTTTAAATTTCACATTTGCAGACAGAACACGACAATTTTCAGTGATCACAGCATGTTTTCCACTCTTTAGAATAGGAACAAGATAAACCGAGCTGGTGAGCTGATCGTGAGCTCTCAAGAGAGTCGCTACCAGATGAAGAATCTGGCCATCTGTTTAGAAAAAATCAGAACCATGGTCACAAAGGCTACTGAGACACCCAAGGCGGTCTCAAAGGAGACAACGGAGAAACTCATAGAGAGGTATCTTCTCCAAAGTGGCCTTTATTTGAGATGGATTCAGATCATGTTACACTGTTTCTTTTGCAGCCTCTTTACACAATCTTCCGTGAACTCCTTGGGGTCTCCTTTTTTAAATGGATCACTGGTCCATTAGATCTTAGCTGCTTTCCCCTATGGCACTCCAAAGGCAGGGACTGGTTTTACTGTTCATGCATTTGTCAGCTTGTCAGATCTACGTTATCACTGTGCTCAAAGTTAAATGTATTCTGTATAAACTAAAGGATCTTCTGATTTTGTTTTAGGGTGGAAAAAATGAACTGTGAACGGCTCCGACAGAAGAAGATACACTCGAGTATAAAACAGAGCAGGAAGGCAGACTTTGAGGACAGACTTTGAAGTCCGTGACATGCTATCTTGGTAAAAAGAAACGCCGCTGACAGCTGTAGAAGATGCTGAACTTATGAGCTATGGTGAATAAAATGTTCTGAAAGTGTAAATAAAAGTACTTACATTTCCTTTTGAACATACTGATACACTGCGACAGCCTGTCAGTCATCTCGCAGAAAAATTCGTCTTTATGTCTGAGAGAAACTAAACGTGACATTTTTGTGAGCTACTTTAAATCCCTGGTGCCCTTCTTCCAGCTTCTGCGCTGGGAGAGCTCCCTCTGCGCTGGGAGAGCTCCCTCTGCCCTGGGAGAGCTCCCTCTGCTGTTGATTACAGAAGCAGCAGATTTTGGGGTAAAGAAAGAGAAAAGCAGTCTAGACTATGTATCTTAATTAGTAACTACTCACTGTTTGAAGCATTTTCCTTGATTTTCTTTTTTCCTAACTAAAGAAGGTCCATTGCGCTATGTTAAAGCCATGGCAAGAGTCTGGCAGAAGGCAGTTGCTCTCTCTTAGTGCTAAAAGATAGGCAGCATCCTATAAGCACAAGAGGGTTCTGACCCTGGAGGTGGAACACCAAAAACACTTCAGGCTGGGTCTTGCTTGCTGCAGGAGTCCTAAATGGGCCCTATTTAAACAGGATGAAGTTTTATGGTTTGCAGGTCCCTGAGGGGGTCTCAAAGATACTGAAATTGCCCCTTTTTATTAATTCCTAAGGCCCCAGTGGCCTAATGGATAAGGCACTGGCCTTCTAAGTCAGGGATTGTGGGTTCAAGTCCCACCTGGGGTGAGCAGAGATGGTTCTGTTTTAGGCAAAAGCCCAAATAAGAGAGGAAAGGGTTCCGTGTTGGTCCCTGGTATGGACCAGAGTGGGGTCTGACACTGATGCAGCCAGTGCTCAGTCCTCTTTGGAAAGGAGATTTTTGAGCTTTGCCTTTGAGCCTAGATCAGCACTTCCATCTGCAGAAAACCAAGAGTTCAAATCCCACATTCCCCCTAAAAGGGCTGCACCACCAGTGATCCCAACATCCCTCCCTGCTGCAAGCTGGCCACCCCCACCTCTGCACACACCCAGGACCACAGATTCTCAGTCTCCTCCTGCGTACAGCTTTTCTGTGTGGGAGAGGGTGGCTGCCAGCTCCCATTCTCATAGGCAAAGCTGTCTGCAGCTCCATGCTGTGCCCTAGCCCTCACAAGTGAGGGGGGTATCACTGCTTCAGACTGTGTCTAACACAAAGTCTTCACATACATAGGGGTTGAAAGGGACTTCCAGGGATCATCAGTCCAACCTCCCTGCTCAAGCAGGATCATAGAACCTAAGGTTACACAGAAATGCATCTAGAGGGTCTTAAAAGTCTCCAGAGAAAGAGACTCCACAACCTCGCCAGGCAACCCGTTCCAGTGCTCTGTAACCCTAACAGCAAATAAACTTTCTCTCTTACTGAGATGGAACTTCTTGTGCTACAACTGACACCCATTGCCCCTTATCCTATCACAGGGCACAAGAGAAAACAGATTGTCTCTTTCTACCTGACACCCAGCCCTCATGGATTTTTAGACAGGGATTAAGTTCACTCATAATCTTCTCTCCAAGCTGAAAAGTCCCAAGTGTCTCAATCTCTCCTCATAAGGCAAGTGCTTCAGCCCCCTGATCATCCTCATGACCCTCCGTTGAACTTTCTCAATCATGTCTCTATCCCTCTCGAACTGGGGAGCCCAGAACTGGACACAATATTCCAGACATGGCCTCACTTGGGCAGAGCAGAGAGGGAGAAGAACCTCCTTTGATCTACTGGACACACTTATTTTGATTCATTCCAGGATACCATTGGATTGGCCTTCTTGACCACCAGAGCACATTGCTGTTCCAAACATTGCTCAACAACGTCAGCTGAGGCAGCAACAACCGCAGCTGAGGCCAGGGGACCTCACACATCACCCATTGCTCAGATTTTATAGCAAGCTTTGCAAATCTTTGACTAAAGCCTTGGATCCAGCATAGACACCGAGGTTTGGAGGGGCTAGACATTTAAAGGATTAAAACCATATCCCAGCACTGTTGGTACACTGAGAAACAAAACGGAAGGGCAACAGATTGGGGAGGGGATACTGCTCCTCTGCTCCACTCTGGTAACACCCTTCACCCTGCAGTGCTGGGTCCAGCTCCAGCATCCTCAAGAAAGACCTTGGCAAAGCAGTGGATGTGGTCTATCTTGACTTCAGTGAAGCATTTTACAGAGTCTCCCACAGCATCCTCACAGACAAACAGACAGTGTGGTCTGGACAATCGGTTAGTGAGGTGGATCATGAACTGGCTGCAGGATAGAAGCTAGAGAATAATGGTCAATGGCACAGAGTCTAGTTGGAGGCCTGTATCTAGTGGAGTCCCCCAAGGGTCAGTACTATTCAAGCTATTCATTAATGACTTGGATGAGGGATTAGAGAGCACTGTCAGCAAGTTTGCTGATGACACAAAGCTGGGAGGAGT
>JAOXOE010000787.1:11016314-11030001 GCA_028565055.1 Phoeniculus purpureus
GTGTAGGAGAAAGGGACCTGGGGGTCTTGGTGGACAGCAGGATGACCATGAGCCAGCAATGTGCTCTTGTGGCCAAGGCAGCCAACAGCATTCTGGAGTGGATCAGAATGGGAGCGGTTAACAGATCAAGAGAGGTTCTCCTCCCCCTCTACTCTGCCCTGGTGAGACTACATCTGCATGATTGTGTCCAGTTCTGGGCCCCCTCAGTTCAAGAAGGACACAGAACTGCTGGAGAGTGTCCAGCGCAGAGCCACAAAGATGACGAAGGAAATAGAACATCTCCCTGATGAGGAAAGGCTGAGGGAGCTGGGTCTCTTTAGCTTGGAGAAAAGAAGGCTAAGGAGTGATCCCATTAATGTTTATAAATATGTGAAGGGTGGGTGTCAGAAGGATGAAGCCAGGTTCTTCTCAATGTCATCTAGTGATAGGACAAGGGGCAATGGGTGTAAGTTGGAACATAGGAGGTTCCACATAAATATGAGAAGGAACTTCATTCCAATGAGGGTGACAGAGCACTGGAAAGCGCTGCCGAGGGAGGTTGTGGAGTCTCCTTCTCTGGAGACGTTTAAACGCTGGTCATCTTCCTGTGTGACTTGGTCTAGGTGATCCTGTTGTGGCAGGGGGATTGGACTAGATGATCTTTCTAGGTTCCTTCCAATCCCTAATGTTATGTGATTCTGTGACCTCTTGGAATAGAGCAAGGGGAAGGCATAGCAACCATCAGAGAGTTGAACCCTCTACTCTGAGGTCAGGCTGGGAGAGTTGGGGGGTTTAGTTAGAGAAGCTGTTGGGAGACCTTAGTGCAGCCTTTCAGTGCTTAAAGAGGCTGAGAAAAAACTGGGGTCTGACTTTTCAGCAGGAATTGCTGTGAAAGGACAGGGAGTGATGGTGTTAGAGAGGGAGCCTATGCAGAGGAAACGTTTTATGCTGAGGGTTGTGAGTCTCTGGCCCTGGTTGCCCAGAGCAGTGGGAGAAGCCCCTAACACTGTCACCATTCCAGGTCCGGTTCGACTTTAAGCCGCTGAGCAGCCTGCTCTGGCGGCAGCTGTTCCTTGCCGCTATAGGACAGGATGAGGTTTGAAGTCATCTTCCCACCCAAAACGTTATGTGATAAAGCCGTCAACGCCCTCCTCTAATTGGAGCAAAACAGCCACCCCAGATGGGACTCGAACCCACAATCCCTGGCTTAGGAGGCCAGTGCCTTATCCATTAGGCCACTGGGGCCGTCCGTAAATACCTTTTGGGGCCGTCACTTAACTCTGTGATGGCCAGAGGGGAGCGCAGTCGCCGCAGGTGGGTGTTCACTCTTCACTGAGCTCTTCCTGGCTAATTCTCTCCCCTGGCAGCAAGAGTCCCCTCCGAGCACAGCGGGTAGGGTAGCCCCAGACCCGCCGACCCGCGGAGTACCCTTCGCCCCATCTCCAGCAAACCCGCCCAGCGCAGGCCCCACTACCTGCACAGCCCTGAAGTGCCGGGTGGAGTGGAAGGGAGGAACGAGGTGGGGTTGGATACCCCCGCGAAGCGCCCAGCAGTCCCCTCCGCCAGTTTTTGGTGCGATGAACCCCCACCCCCTTCCCCCGAGCGAAGGCTCCTTTGGCTGCGTACCCCGGCTGCGTACCCCGCTCTGGGGAAGGGGGCGGAGGCGGGAAGGTAGAAGGTGGCTCTGGAGTGGCGTCAGTGGCCTAATGAGCAGCGCGCTGGTCTCTTACGCCAGTAACTGGGGGTTCGAGTCCCACCTTGGATTTCCTGTCTGTGGCTCCCTGCAGCGGGATGGGGAGTGTAGGGGCCACTCGTCCCCAAACACAGAGAGACCCTGACGCTCTTAAAGAGCTTGAAAAGCTCCCACCTAGGTTGCCATTTTAAGTTATCCCCTCCCCAGACGCCGCCACCCTCTGGTGGGAGCTAAGCCCCTGAACCTATTTTACTGGGACCAGACCAGGGCAACGGGGTATGTGTGCTGCCTCGGGGTCTACACCTCCGAGGCAAGAGTTTCCCCCAGGCAAACTCCGCCAACCGCGCCGTTGCTGCCACCTCCAGGGAGCGATCGCGTCCCGGTCCGGGCCGCACTCCACCAGGGAAATTAAACTACTCCAATATCTTTCATAGCTTTAAAACAACCACGAAGGGACTCGAACCCTCAATCTTCTGATCCGAAGTCAGACGCCTTATCCATTAGGCCACGTGGTCCCCCATAGTCCTGTTTTTAGGAGAGTGGCACACCCACTCCTCCCCGCCCTCCGGGGACTGTTGGTGTTTCTCAGCAGTTCCATCCAGTGCAGCCACTGAGAGCTCACCAAAGGTACAGGGGGGTTTGTTGGGGGGGAGATCCCAGTGGTGTCAGATGGGAAGAGACACTTGTAACTGGGGCAAGCAGTGCCAACCCAGAAGTGCAGGGACAGTGTGGTCAAGTAGGTCTTGTACCTGACTGCAGGGTGAGAGTCAAAGGTCCAATATCCCCACAGCTGGATAGCTCATTCCTGGGTGGGACATGGCCCCAAGGTCTCATCCAGGGTGCAAGCAGCGCTGCAGGAAGCTCCTTATTGCTGGCAGCAGTTGCCTGTTCTTGCCCAGTTGCAGCCGTGAGAAAGCTGTGGGTCACTGCAGTGTTTCCAGGACTGTTTTCTTCCCTCTCTGCACCTTAGTCCTCACCCACCAGCACAGAAGCTCCAGTTCTTGGGAAGCAGTAGGTTCAGCCTTCTGCTGTCTGAGGCTCAGAGTTTCAGATGGAAAGAAAAAACAGAAACAAAACCTAAATCTGATACCAACCACGTAAGGCCATAGCTGGACAAACTCCCTTGGACCAGCCTGTGAATCAGCTCAGATCCCTGGAGCACTGCCACAAGGACATCACAGCAGGACTGGGGCTACAGCACCTCCAGGAGATGCAAAGGAGGAGGTGGAAAAGGAGAAGGAAAGCAAGCGATCCAAGACTCCCAAGAGCCATCCAGTGCTACCCAAAACCATAAGAAGGATGCAAAAAAATGTTCTCTGGCCCTGCTTTCAATCACAGCCCTGGAGCTGCTCACCCAAAGAGGTGAAGTCAGCTTGTCTCAGGTAACACCAGCCTGGAGATCCCCACTTGTCTACTTTCTCCAGCCTCAGAGCAGGCAGGGGTTGCTGAGCACCACAGGGACCTGCAGACCTGCTGCTTGTGGTTGCCAGTAGTCCAGCAGCCAAGGCTTCAGCAGACTTGCTGCTTTCCAGACAACAGAATCATTTCCTCCTGCACCTAAGCAAGAAAAATTACTGAGAAAGAAACTTCACTTTAAGTTTTACGAGTGTGATATCCCCCTGACCACACACACTGCCTTTTAAATTCCATTAACTCCACAGGAAAAGACCCTCCAAATAGCTTTTAAATGCAACAAACCTGGTAGGCCACTACCCCAGAGGCACTTACCTGAAGGACTCTGGTCCCAGGGCAGCAGAGCCAAACCATATGACCTCAACGAGCCCCACCTCACAGAGATGCAGGTTGTGGTGAAGGAGAAAGCTGCCTTCCCTTTAGAGTTTGTCCTGTTCTGGGAAGAGGTTTGCATGACACCTGCAAGGTAGAGACCCCTTCAACATCAATCGGGTTTTTGTTGGGAGTCAGATGCAGCTGATGGTACAGGCAGCACCTAGAGGGCACAAAAGTGCAGCTGAAATGTCCTGCTCAACCCTGACCCAGCACAGGCCCTGCTCTGCCAAATCAGCAGTTTTATTACTCAGCTTATGCACCTCCTGGGACATCCTGAATGATGCCCACGTCCCAGCCAGAACCATTCTTTCATCAACACCCTTCCAAAGTAATCTCAAACAGGTCCCAAGGCTGGTTGTTGCTTCCTGAGTAACAGCCTCACCCAAACACTTGACACATGAGACCCCACATGTGTCAGACCCCACTGGTGGGATCCACCAAAGCAGCTCATAGCTGTGCCTTGTTGTTTCCCTTTTTCTCAAGATCTAAAATGGGACAGCTGGTCAGGGCAGAGAACCACATTGTCCATTCAGTATCACGTAGAGCCATCCTCAGCCCTGTGAACAAGCCTGGAGCTGCCATGGGGAGCGCTGCCCTGAAGCGTGACATGGACCACCCTGCCTCTCTTTCCACTCCTCCTCTCTGCAATAGCCACTCACACTTCACACACCGCTTGTTAGTGGGGTCAGCTGGCACTCCCGGGGTCTCCTGGAGCATTAACCAACTGAACTGACATCTGCCATGGGAATGCGGAGTATCTTCCCTCCCGGCATCCAAAGCCAGTGCCCGGCGGGCAGCAGCAGGAAGGGGAGGATGAAAAAGAGGAGGAGGTTGGGCAGTGATACAGGGGGCACTAAAACGGGGAGAAAGAGCACGAGAACGTGGTTATCGTCGGCAAAAGTGGAAAACCACCCCAGATGGGACTCGAACCCACAATCCCTGGCTTAGGAGGCCAGTGCCTTATCCATTAGGCCACTGGGGCTGCGCATGGCGCGCGCTCCGGCCCGCGGGATCGGCCCCGACCCCGGGAGCTGCTGCTTGCGGGGAGGGCAAAACGGGACAGTCCCACGTCAACGCCGGGCCGCGGGAGCGGAGCTGCGCAGGAGCTGCACGGACCGCAGCGATGCCGACGATACCTTTCCCTCCTCCCGCAGACGGAAGAGGCTGGGAGGTGGAAGCGGGAAAACCTGCAGTGGGTTTAAAAGCGGGGGAAAAGGGCGACCACGAAGGGACTCGAACCCTCAATCTTCTGATCCGAAGTCAGACGCCTTATCCATTAGGCCACGCGGTCACTGGGAGAGTTGTCCCGCCAGTGGTGCTGCCAGCCCCCACTCCAGCGTCGCTCCCAGTCTGGGTTCCCACTGAGCATCCCGGTTCCCCCGTGACCTCACCCAGCCCCACGAGTACCACGTGGGTCCAGCTGCTGCAGGAGGGACGTTGTGCAGGCCCTGCAGTGGAGCTGCGGACCCTGCTGCAATAGGGCAGGGGCGGTACCAAAAGTTTGCAGGGTGACAGGAGCATTCACAGCTCTCATGTTCTCAGAGCGCTTCAGCTGCTGGCAGATTCAAGGGACTGCCGGAAGCCAAGTTACCCCATTCAGGGGGCTCAGTGCTGCCCCTCCTCTAGTGACACTTTCACCCACCAGTGTAAGTTCCTACGACCGACAACCCTCAAGTCCCTGCACAGAGGGTACTCTTAATTTTCCTTGTGCCCCTTCTGTCTGACCCAAGCCTTGTCTTATGGCCCATGCACCCCCTATCCCAGACACAACCAGAGACCACAGTAATATGGTGCCACTCAAATGCCCCATCCTGCTGGGATTTCCCAAGCACAAAAGAGCTGGAGCCACTCTCCAGCAAGGGACCGGGTCATGGTGGAATTGCAGATAAAACAGGGAGTGATGGAGGGGAGAGGGACGGCAGCAGATGGAAAGATGGATGGAGATGTGAAAAAAAAGCTTCTAAGCTTTGATCCTAACTGTGAGGAGAAGAACCTTGAGAGTGCAGGAGATCAACAAGGAGGTGACAAAGAAAATCGGCAGGTGCATTGTAGAGTCAGTGCTTTAGGAAATGAGGACACACTCCAACATCCACAGCCTGGGCAGGACAGGGCTCAAAGGAGAGCAGCCTCCCCTCTGCCTCCCCAGCACCCTCACATCACTAATTCCTATTCCATTTCAGTGGGGTTGCAGAAGACTCTCAACCCTGTAAATTTGCTTCTGAGTGGCTCTGGCTCCTCACCTTTTCTTTGTGGAGCTGGGCCATTTATTTTTCTCTCCCTCAAATAGCTGGGTTTTTAATGACCTTATTTTTGCTTCACCACAACTAAAGGCTGCTCCCAAGAGCCAGCTGAGTGCATCAAACCATTAGCAAATTCTTCCCCTCAATGCAAATAAATATATTAAAAGTCCAGCTTCTGTTTACAAAACATCCGTCCCTCATTAATAAGGATCAAATCAACCTCTACATTACAAATGACACATCTTGAAACTGTTCACAACGCAACCAGTACCATTTGGCTTCTTATGTGGAAGCAGAAGATGATGCAGCGAGTTTTTATAGCTTTTCTCATCTTTTCTCTTGGAACAGGTAAGTTCAAGAGGGATGGGAAAGCTTTGAGGAATTCTGTTCTCATCTGTATGAGGAGAGATTCTCCTATGTGAGTGGGGTTTTTCATCTCCACAGCTTCATACCTTTTCCTTTTCAGTACCTCTCTCACTCAGGTTGAGCTCTTGCCTGATCCTTTCCTGATTCAAGTGGATTGATTTGATTTCTTTTAGCAGAAACTGCTCCGCCATATGACTGCAGCTACTACGATGTTGTTGAGTACCTGAACATCTCCTCTCATGACAAGCTGCACACACACATACTGCCCAAAGCAAACTTGAAGGAGCCCATGGAAGTGCAAATGGATTTTGTGCTGATGGCCATTCTCTCTGTGGTAAGGACCAAAACCTCTGTCGAGTTTTATAGCAAAGAACTGAGCAGTTCATAGGTTGGGGTCTCAGTCTTTTACCAGGCAGGGCTGGCACAGCAAGGCCACGAGGATGAAAATCAGCCCCTTCCACTTCTTCAGTGTTCTGCTTTCTGAAGACATCTTTGGAAGATCCGCAGTGTTTTCTCACACCTACTTCCAGGGAAGCTGAGCAAGTCCAGGGGAGCAGCTGTTTGACAGCTGAAGCTTGAACCGAGCAGGACACTGGCAAATAAATGCTATTAATAAGCCAAGTTCTGTTCAAACTGTTGAACTATACAATCCCACTTTTCAGCCTTAAGACCAAGATGCTTGATCTCTCTTCCTGAGCAGAGTTCTGCAGTCTGTGCTGTCCACTGCACTGACAACAGGGGAGTGGCACGGGGCTCTGCACTGACTCTACAGAACAAAATCACTGTCTTCCTTTTTGTTTCTTCAGGTGGAAAAGCTCCAGACGGTCACTTTTTACTTCCTATTGAACCTGGTAGGTCCCTCGAGAGCATCTCTCTCCTGTGATGCCCAGCACAATGGCTGGTGCTGAGCCCAGCACTCACCTCTCTCCTGCAACTTCTTCCCCCAGCAGTGGAATAACCCTTTAGCCACTTGGGACCCACAGGATTTCTGTAACATTTCCAAAATCATTCTGCCCAAGGATGCCTATTGGTCTCCCTACCTCTTCATTTTAGAGCGGTAGGTTCCCTTCATTTTTATCCTTTTTATCCAAGAAAAAAGAAATGCAAAAAGTCTTTAGTAGAGTCTGCTGCAATAGGACAGGGGGTGATGGTTTTAAACTAAAAGAAGGAGATTCAGACATCTAAGGAAGTAATTGTTTATCCTGAAAGTAGTGAGATTCAGGTAGTGACACTGGCTGCCCAGAGAGGTAGAAGAAGTCCCATTCCTGGAAACACCCCAGGTCAGGCTGGACCTTGGGGCTCTGAACAACTTGCTCTGGTTGCAGATGTCCCTGCTCACAGCAGGAAATGGGACTAGATGACCTTTAAAGGTCTTTTCCAACCCAAAATATTCTGTGATTCCATATTTCAAACTGTTGTTCTTACTGTAGGAAAGGGGATAAAGTTGTGGTTAAAAATTTGTTCCCCTGACCTCTCTGTAACCAAGAACCTTGTCATTGAGATTAATGGTGACAAAGTACTTTGTGCCTCTGGAATACTGCAGCATCTCCAGAAACATCCCACCTGGGCTGTAGGAAACAGCAGGGACCGGCAGTCTTGTGAACTGACATGCCTCTTAGCAGTTTGCTGTAAGATCCAAGAGAGAACCAAGGGATGGGCCCCACTAGCACCTCCTTGGCTGGGGTGGAATGAGAAGGAGGCAACATTGCAGTGCATCAGGGCCAGCAAGGAGCTCCTGCCCCGGGAGAGCGGGAAGCAGAAAGGAAGGAGTTTTCTAAGAAGATGCAGAGCTACCACAAACATTAGTCCAGAGGTGCTCACCAGCCCTTCTTCAGGGCTTGGCTACATGCCATGGCTGGGTGAGAAACCCCCTGAGGACACTCACAGAGCAGGTGTCTGTGGGACTTCAGGAGCACCACTGCATCTTGGAGCTCAGTCACTCCCCACTTCTGTCTCTTCCAGAGTGAATGGGCAAAACTTGAATTTTGATTATACGGTCGTCATGCACAACGGCACCTTCAACTTCACTCAGCCCTTCCAGGTTACCTTAACGTGCAGCTTGATGATCCTCAAGTTTCCCTTTGATACCCAGAAGTGCAACTTGAGCATCGCTTCGTTTCTGCACCCAGGTACAGCAGCCAGATGGGGCTAAATTTGCAGGAGAAATAGATGAGAGAGACTCTGGCTAACTCCTGGGTTCCCTTAGCAGCACCACACTCTCACACTGAGTTAGCAGAGTTGAGGTCATGTAATGTCAGAGAAAATGAGCTAAAACACTGTCATTCTGGTTTGGCACAGTTCCCTGCAGCCTCTCTGCATTCCATCTGGATGCTCTGTGGAATGGCCTCTCCAGGACCGGTCTCTACGAACTGAGACACTGGGAGGCTTCCTGCAACAATTCACGTATAGATTTTCAGAACTGACCTGAAAGCCATGGGAACAAGAGTAAATTAAGGAGAGTTTCAGGAATCCAAAGTGCAGTCTGAGTTCATCCCAACAGGAAGGGGTGAAAAATCAGCAGAGGTGATACAAACCCCTCCAGCTCTCATCCACTAAGGACAATTGTCCTCATTCCCCAGAAATTTTCCCTCTGATCCACATTCCCAGAGGTCCAGCCAAGCCTCGCCACCAGAATCCTTTTGAACTTCTCCCTTATGGGCTAAGGAACCCCAGCAATGCAGGAAATGTTGCTTTTCCCCATCTGCACATACCCTTGGTTGGGAGGGAAAGGGGGAGGAAATAAGTGACCTCTAACACCCCAGTCCTGCAACTTCTCTCCTCTCTGCACAAGCAGTAACAGACCTTGTTGTGAGGATTAAACGGTCACCAGACGAGATGATGAGAAAAAGCCTGAGCTTCTTGCTAACTGACGGCGAGTGGAAGTTCACCAACCTGAGCATTGTAGAATACTTCGAAGAAATGGATTCTGAAAAATACTCTGTGTTCACTTTTGTGGTATGGTAGTACTGTCTTGTATCGCACAGAGGGGCAAACAAGATCAATTCTACAGCAGAGAACAAGTGTTCGCCTGACATGGTAAGTTATCTCTGCTCACTTAAATTTCACCCATCTTCTTCAACAGATTTCCATGGAGAGACGGCCCATTCTTTACGTTTTGAACCTGATCCTCCCGACGTGCGGCCTCTATCTGCTGGATATGGCCGTGCTGTTTGGACCCAGTGCTCTCGAGGACAAAGTCAGTCTCCAGATTGCCATCATCCTCGGCAGCTCCATGTTAGCTGTGATCCTCAATGACATCCTCCCAACGTCCTCCAACAAACCGCCCATAATAGGTACCCATCTTTGTTCAATGAAAGCTGGTTTTTACTCAGTAAATAAATAAGGAAGGACTTTGGGTGTTTATGGACACCCAGTGCTCATGAACACTGGGGTCATGAATAGCTGAGCTTTACTACCTCGCTGGCTAGCTTTTCCCCCTTTCCCACCAGGCACTTGAACACAGACAGGATTCAAGAAAATGATAATCACCAAGGGCTCTTTGTTTTCATGTTGTTCTGCAGTGGTGTTCTTCTTGGGCACCTTCGTGCTCATGATCATGGCTGTGTTAGATACCTTCTTCCTGTTGCACCAGCAGCACAAATCCCTTCATCTAGACAAGGTTCCTGAAAGCTTCCTGCAAGGTAAAGCAAACCATAAACTCTGAAACAAGCATGTTTAGTGCATTCTACAGCAGGCTGAGGAGAGTGAGTTTCCTCAGGGCAACCAGGCAGTGTCAGTCATGGGAACCACCCACTTACCTCTTGTACTACTTGCGCTTTGCAGACGCACACGCTGAGCTGGCAGTGACAGCCATCAACAACCAGACCATGAACCACTTCACCAAGGCAGGCACCCAACTGTGGAACCGTCCCAGGAAGGCCCAGGAGAAAGGGCAGCCAGCCAAGCCTGACTGGCACCTGCAGGAACAGGACCTGTTCGTGTCAGTGCTGGAGAAGGTGCTTCTCTACAGCCATTTCCTCCTGTCGGTGTTTTTTTTTGTTATGATTTCTGTAAAATGGAGCAGCTAGAGAGCAGCCCTGTGCAGTGCTAGGTCAGCTGGTCTCCATCACACTGCTCTGAACCCCTCCACTGCAATTTTTTCCTGCTTGACTCCTTTGTTTCAACTGCCTAACCCCCAAACCCCTGTGAGATCTGCATGCTTATCGCTCTGTGCAGTTCAGGACTACCTGTGTTCTTACAGTATTCTGTGCTGAGCAAGGTATTTCAATAAATTTGTGAAGTCTGAGAATAATAACCCTCATTCTCTCGTCTGTAATTCTTACCACAGACATGACCAACAGAAAAGGCTGCTAATGCCCTTCTTTTATGGAGATGTTTCCATTTTGGCAGAAGTTGTTTAAGAATTCCACCGCAAATAACTAAATAAAATAATACAAGTGTGAAGTGTTTGCATTACTCCTTTAGTGAGTTTCAGCAAATCCTCATCACTCAGAAACCTAGGACAGAGAAGCACAGAATCAGGAGGACTGATACTGGGGCTAGAAGGCAGCCCCAGGCAGCCAAGTGGGAGCTAGAAGCCTGTCCCTCACTACTGCATGAGATGGACTCCTAAACACCATGGGGTTGCAGAGACAAACAGGCAGTTTACTTGCATTACAGGAGATGCAATAGGACTCAGCTCAATCAATGTGTCTAGCTGGGCTCTTGGTCCTTGCTATAGAAACAAGCTCTCAGGTAGAAAAGACAAAAATCGAGGAAATCAGGGCTGTTTGCAAATAATTGTACTGCTCCAGGGGTCTCAGAACCTTGCAGCCTCATATCTAAGATCCAGGCCACAGACAGAAGAGAAAACACTTTATTGGAAAGATCTCAGAGCCTGACAGTCATTGGACAAATTGCTTGCAGCCAAGTCTACAGATCAGCAATTGGTTGGTGTGGCCAGAATGGATATTTCTCCTTGTCCAGTTTGGTTTCAGGGAAGGCTTCATACAGGTCTTCATAAGTCATCTGTTCAAAGGGGATCATGTTCTTGAGCTTCTGAAGCTGCAGTAGGAGCAGAGACAAACACATTTCAAGTCACTCGCTAGCAGGAAGGAACAAAGCACACCCAGGTGAGAACACGGTGTGTGCCAGGCTGGAGGAAAGAGAAAAAGTCAAGCCCAGACTTACCTGTTGCTCATAGTGGACAATCCGAGCCTTGGAATCCTTCATATACTCAGCAGCACTATTTTTCTGTGGAAGGCAGAGGACGTGGTGAGTGCAGTTAAAACACACAGACCCCAAGGTTTAACTGGCATTAGAATTCATCATCGTTACACCAGGTACGTGGTCAGAATCTTGACCAAGTCCCAGCCCAATCTTTCCCTGTGCAGAGATCCTCCTGCTTAGCCAAAAGCCAGAGACATGCCTGAAGACCACATCCATGCACTAACAGGCACTCCACACCTTTCTCATCCTCACAGAAGACAGAGACAACCCCAGCAGCAAGGAAGAGTTTAGCCACTTACAGCTTCCTGCTCTTGGGCGTTGATTTTGGCAGTCTGTGTATCCACTGGCTCAGGAACCTTTAGTGCATTGAACTGTAAATTTAAAGAGAAAACTTTTTAATCAGTTTGTTTGATTGAAATAACTCTTCAACAAGGTCATTTTCGCTGGCAGAAATGGAGCATGCCCTCCCTCCCTTCTTCCTGGGACCGTCTTATGCTTGCAGATAATGAGCTTTTTAAAACTGATCAGCATAGCTTGACCGTGTCCTTCTTAAGTAGCACTGCTCACTATCAATCCATTCATACTGCTACCACCATCAGGACACACTGCACTACACACGCCACTCACAGCATTGTGAGGAAGTCTACTACCAAAGATTTATCACATCACACACTTATTTCCCCCAAGATAAAGTTCCCAGATCCATGTGAGATCAATGAGTCCTCCCACCCCAGGGAGGCAAATTTTCATGCTGCCAGTGACACCACCTGTCCTTCTGCAAAAGCCTTGCTTGGGCTTTTCAACTCCTGTTTGTAATGGGGACGGCAAACCCTGCAGGTACCTGTAAAGGCATATTCACCATCTTCTGCCGTTCAATGAGTCACTTTGCTTCAGGAGAGGCACTACTCAAATACCTTCCTGCAGCAAAATCATTTATTAAAGTTTCTTCCATCAACTTGTTCACTTTACAGATCCACCAGTGTCCTCCTGAAAGGCAACACTGAAGTGACCCCCTCAAGGTTAGTGATACTGATCTGTGGGATGTAAAGCTGGGACATCAGCCAGCCAAAACTACCTCCTGTGCCCATTCTGATGTTCTTCTCTCAGCACCAAAGACATTCCCCATTTAAATCTTCAAAGAGTAACGCCAAGCTGACAGACAGACTGACCTTCTGCTGAAACTCATCCACCATGCCAGCTTTAGCCACAACAGCCTTGTAGTGAGCCCAGTCGATGGTTGGGGGTTTCTCAGGCAGGGCAGCCAGCCTGCAGGGATAGAGGACAACAATCACGACCAGCACTATAGGTAACTTTGTGCTATTATTTGCTCTCTGCCATGGTTCCTTCCACAGTGTCAACTGGAGGTTTAAGTTAAACATTTTTATGTCTGCCACTAATAAGCAGTGATGAACCATTTCTGCAGATCCCTCTGCCCTTGGAACACACTCCTCTATCCAGCCAGGAGTGCATCTGCAGCCTGTCCTTGAAAAGACTCGTGAACCTGTACAGCATTTAACAGAATAACCAAAAGGATGCAAAACGATTGAAACCTGCCAGCAGAAACAGCTCTCACAGCCCTGCTTTTGCTTTTCACGCTGTGGCCATTGTTTTACCTTTCGGGGGATTAAGCAAAGATGATTTGCCAAAATAAGCCACCAGCTGCCTCGAAGGTGACCTGATTTAAAGCCTGTGAGGACACTCCTCTGAGACATCAGCAGAGCCCAGCACCGCCAAGGCTGAGTGGTTCTGCTGTGAGGATGGACTGACCAACACTCACCGGGCCGACAGCGCATCGCTGCGGGTCTTGAGAGCGTTGAACATGGCCCGCTGGTTCGGGGGGACCCTCTCGGCGAAGGCCACCCAGTCGATGGCCTTGACGGCAGCTCTGCGCCCCGCCATGTCCTGCCTGAGGGGACAGACCCGGTGGGTAACGGGGAGAGTAACCCGGGTCAGAACCCGCGGGGCTGGGGCGGCGGGACACACAGACGTGGGGAGGGGATACCGGACACCGACGGGGAGACGCCGCTGCCCAGCCAGGCCTCTCCCCTCGTCGTGTCTCCACACCCGCCGGCCCGCCTCGGTCCGTCCCCTCCCGCCGCCCTTGGAACCTCGGACCCTCCTCCCGGTTCTCGCCGCCCGCGCTCTCACCTTCAGTGACCGCCACCGCAGGCCCGAGCGGCTCCGGAAGTCCCGCCCTCCCCTCTGGTAACGCCACCGGAACCACCCGGCTCTTCCTCCCGGCTGCTGCCGCCGCTGCCCCGGAAGTGCTTCCTGCGCCGGAACGGGCCGGGCCGTGGTCGGCGATGCCAGCCCGGCGGCTCTGAGAGTCCCGCCATGGCCGAGCTGGCGGCGGCAGCAGCAGAGGGGCCGCCGCGGGGCCGCACGCCCAGTCCTGGCCCGGGGGGAGCGCCAGGACCGCCCAGTCCCCGCGGGGCCGCCGCGGCGGGTCCTG
>JAOXOE010000787.1:11030611-11045607 GCA_028565055.1 Phoeniculus purpureus
AACGGCTCGCCGCCGGCGAGATCGACTATGAGGAGTGCATGGAGATCGTGGCGTCTTCGGCGCCCGCGGTCGGCCCTTGCAACACCATGGGCACGGCCTCGACCATGAACGGGCTTGCCGAAGCGCTCGGCTTCTCGCTGCCGGGCTGCGCGGCGATCCCCGCGCCCTACCGCGAGCGCGGCCAGGCCGCCCGCCGCCGCTTCCTCCAAGTGGGTCCGGCTGAACGTGGGTGGCACCTACTTCGTGAGCACCCGGCAGACGCTGTGCCGAGAGCCTAAGTCCTTCCTGTGCCGCCTCTGCTGCCAGGACGGGCCCGAGCTGGGCTCCGACAAGGTGGGTCACGGCTCCGCTGCTGCCTCGGGCCCTCCCGGGGTGCCGGGGCTTCCCGCAGAGGGACCGAGAAGGAAACTCTCCTAGAAACAGGAATTCTGATGATTTCTCGCCGTGAGCTTTTATAATTACTATTATATGTCCGGTTTTATGAGTTTGAATGTATTTCAGTGTCTGTCTTCGGAGGTCACAGCTCACGTTTCTTCCGTGGGTGGCTGGTTGGAAGTTGTTTCAGTTTATTGTGTAGACTGTGCAGTTCTTCTTAGAAATATTACTAGGAATTATTTTTGGAACTTCAGTTTTTCTGTAGGTCCTGCTGCACGAGGTTTTGTGACTGCTTTGTGGGTGGGTCAGACTGAGGATTATCCAGGTCTTTGATCACTCTTTCAGAGCTTCAAAGATTAATCCCAAAGAGCAGCCGCCAGCATCAGCTGTAGAGGAGATGACAGTTCAGGGGGTGATTATCCACAGTTTTTGATTGCTGTAGAGCAGATGAATGGCAGGACAAATGTTGCTTTAAAGCGATAAGAGGGAATGATGTGAAGGAGCTCTGCACCACCTTTGTCAGTGTCTCAGAGCTGGCTCAGGAGATGCTTTTGATTGGGAATTGTTTGTTATTTGATGACAATAGCTGCTGTATTGCCAGCTGGGGCACTGCAATGGGCATTTTCAGTAGTAGAAAGGAGAAAAAAACTCTCCTTAAGCCATCCTGTGCTGAGAGCTAGAACTGGAGATCCAGAGTCTCCTAGTTAAACTAATCTGGAACACAGGTTTACACGAATACACATCCGAGTTTTGGGGTGTTATTATCGCAGTGAAAAACAACTGTCAAGACCTGCTTTTCTCTCTGGCATATAAACTCTGTCCATAGAAATGTTGAGTCTGAAGCATCTGCCAGAATTATCGAGCTTCAACATTTGTAGCTGAGTTGAGAAATTGAAGAAAGAAAAAAATGTTACTTGTATTATGGGGCCATTAATTCCCCTTTTACAAGGCAAACAAATCCAGGTTCTCAAAGAGAAGCTGTTCAGTTCTTGCTTTTGACTAACATTATTTTTCCTTGGTACCACTTTTTCATCACCACTCCATTCCTGTGCACTCTTAACAGGATGAGACAGGGGCGTATCTCATCGATAGAGACCCCACCTACTTTGGTCCAATACTGAACTACCTCCGACATGGGAAGCTCATCATAAACAAGGAGCTCGCAGAAGAAGGTGAGAGAAAAACAGGGTGGAAGAGCTACAAATCTGTCTGCTAGCAGCACCCAAGAGCTCCTGGCACAGCAGTGCGTGAGCAAGCAGAGTTTCCCGGTGGTGCTGTTAGCACCGCTAGCTTCTCAGAAGGATGCTCACTAATGGAAATTAAATCATTAGATTCTGCATTTCCTGAAAGCAGAGGCTTGCTGCTTATGACACAACTCATAGCTCTTGCGCTGAGTTCAGAGCAATAGCTCTGTCAGCATACCTCCTCTGCCTCAGCAGACAGAGGTTCACTATGAGCTTTGACTTTTTGCTAAAGGGACTGTGACAGAAAAACAGAGGATGTACCTCAAGCTTACAGATAATTCCAGATAAAGGTGAATGATCTTTGTTGTGAAGGATCCTCTAAGTCACAAAAGTAGGCGACAGCTAGATGGTCATTTTCTTCGAGCCTGGAGCTGAGATCAGTGACACAGTGTGGTCAGCATCTGGGGACTTTCTCACATCTGGGCTAGATCTGGATTCAGGAGCAGCTGTTGCATCGTTGTAGCAGAATCAGGTTCATTCTACGCTGTACAGAGTAACAGAGCTTGTCTGGTTTTCGTTCCTTTCCTAGGGGTACTGGAAGAAGCAGAGTTTTACAATATTGCGTCTCTTGTGCGTCTGGTGAAGGAGCGGATACGGGACAACGAGAACAGAACCTCTCAAGTAATGCATGTTTGTGTTATGAAGTCTGACTCTGTAGCGCAGCAGCAGGACACGTGGCTGTAGATGCCTCTAGGAGCACTGTTTGGCTTAGCAGTCGCCTTTAATAGTGGGACTGAGTGCCTGTAGGTGCATCCAGGGCACAGCCAAGAGAGAGCATCCATGATGGTTTTCATACCAGAGGGTACAAACAGTTAAACAGAAGGGTCAGGAGGAAAGATGGGTAGCTATGAAGAGCATAGTTCAACCTCTTCCTTCTCTAAACCATTTCTTCCCCTTACATCTGTCTGTGGCATTTTTTCCCATTATTGCTCAGCTGATACTAACACACCCAGTGGATTCAGAAGAGAAATGTTTTAAAGAAGCAGTAAATGGCTTTGAAAGCCCAAGAAGTTTTGCTTTCCCAGGCCCTTAGACAGCTGGAAGGTTTTTAGGAGTCATGTGCCAGCCGTATGTACCTTCTGAAGCATGGGTTGGATGGGCAGAAAGATGAAAACTCAGAAAGCCTGTGAGGCTCAGACTTCCTCAAATAACAAGATGACGGAGTAGGAGAGGAAGTTTTGTTTTCTAGCCTGATAGTGTCACAGTTACTGAGCTCTCACTTGTTTCCATTCCCAATGCTCTAGGGACCTGTGAAACATGTATACAGAGTCCTGCAGTGCCAAGAGGAGGAGCTCACACAGATGGTGTCCACTATGTCTGACGGGTGGAAATTCGAACAGGTACCGTTAAAGACCAATAGAATCTCTTTGAAATCTGCACAGGGAATAAGCACAGTTTGATAGTGAATGACACATCACACTGCTCTTCACTTCTGAACAGCAGCAGTCCAATTCTCTTTGTGGGCTCTTTAAATCCAGTCACTTCATCACAGTAGACTGGTGCACAAACCTGCAGGAAAGCCACAAGCAGTAAATGCTGTTGTAGCTTTCGTGTCTGTGAGGCCGGGGTTCTCAGAGTAGCACATGGCCTTCTCTGCATTGAACCATTCAGTGCAGCTTAAATTATGGATGCAACAGAAATTTGCTGTTTGAAGCAGAAATCCATTCTGTCCAGTTCAGCAGTCTGGCAAGTCTTAAACAAACATAAAATATCTTTTGAAGAGTAAAGAGCAGTGTGTGGTATTGAAATATCCAAGAGTTAAACAGTCAAGAAGGGAGCAGGGAAGCAAGAAGGAAAAAAAAAACCATCCTTTTTTTATCCTCTGTTGGTCTTTTTGCCCCCAGCACAAACACCAGAACCTATTTAAAACAGCACCAGAGGTCAGGCCATGCTACACCTGCCCCTCAGCGTTCCTGCAGCTGCACTGTGACCACACAGATGTCAGCTGTCTAAGGAAGGCTGCTGACTGCACCCACCTCATATAGAAATACAGAGCTGGCTCTTCTAGCATCCACAAGCATGTGGAAGTTAGAATGCACTGCTGCTTGTTGACATTTTCTAGATACACACGGTTGAGAAGATTCACATTGCTTTGTGAAGATTATTTAGATTTATTATCTGGAAAGCAGAACTGAGTTGTAAATGACAAATTAGCTCTGCACTCCAGGATGTCCTTTTAACGTAACACTGGTAAACAAGACAGATGGGATTTCTTGGATCAAGTCCAGACCCCTCATCACAGCACTAATAGACTATAATCCCATTTATACTGATACCACACTCCATCTTGACAACATCTACATAAAGAATGGTGCCAGTTTGCCACATGCCCCCTGGTTAATCTGACATCTGTCAGCCATACAGAATTGCCTCTCCAGTTTCTACACTTCAAAGCCACAAGGCAAGTTGGGAGCAGAGTTCAGTGCAGTGTGGGCCAGGAAGTCTGGATTAGCAAATTGCTGCAAAATCTGACACAGTTCCTTTTTCTGCCCTCAGTAACTGGAAACTATTCTGTTGTGTTCAGTATTACAGCTTCAGGCTGGAAATTCTTCCCAGGGCTGCAGGTACCACTAGAGAGCTCTAGAGCTGGGCTGTGTTCCTGCCCTGCCCACACACAGGGAAGGCTGTGGCACACCAGCCCACAAGGAGACTCTGTGACTCCAGAACAGGTCTCACTGGCCACTCATACCTCACAAAGCAAAAGTCAGGACTTAGTGATAGTTACCGTGGCTGTCTCCTGTTTCACAGCTGATCAGCATTGGATCTTCCTACAACTATGGAAATGAAGACCAGGCAGAATTCCTCTGCGTTGTGTCCAGGGAGCTGAACAATTCTACCAACGGCATTGTCAAGGAGCCAAGTGAGAAGGCAAAGGTAAAGGCAGCTGCTCACATGTACTGACTTGAGCTACATGGAGAAAACGCCCTTCCTTCCCATCAGATCTCTTAATTTGCAGTAACGGTTCTGTGTACCAGCTTTCCTCTTTCCTCCTGTACTTATGATCTTTCCACCTTGGGATGATATACTCTAGGACAAAAGCTAAGGCTCTTTGTACCGTTCAAATTAAGACCAAAAACTGGCAGAAAGAGATAGACTTGAGTTTGGAGGACAGCACAGCAGAGCAAGGACCTTTGAGATCGGTCATGTTTTATGGATGAAGGATGTTGCAGGGAGGGAGAAGCTATTCTCTCTTCCGATCCACTCTTTGAATTTCTAGAGAAGGGGCTCGTTTGTTGCAACAGTGTAAAGGCCAACAAGCCACTTTCATGTTAGTCCATCTTTCCTTTTGCAGCAAAAGACCCCTGAGGACTCTGAACACAAACCTTTGCATCTAAACTTGTCCAAGGGATTCATAGCAGCTCTGTTCTTTTTCAGATTCTTCAGGAGCGAGGATCCCGGATGTAGTTGAAGCATCTTATCCATGAACACTCCCAGATGTCAAAAGGGCAGTCGAGCTGGGCAGAGCATCTCTCCGTGGTGCAGCCCTGCCCTTCTACAGTAACCAAGCTAATGCAAAGCAAAGCCGAGCCTGTCCTGCCCGTGGCAAATAATTCTGGTCATAACCAAAGGCTTCCCTTGTACCCTGGAAACCAAGGAAAGACAAGGCTCTTCCAGTTGGACAGTCCTTTCCACACATATTTGTTTTATCTTTTTGGCCAGCCCAGTATTGAATTTTTCCAGCAATGGCTGATGGGATTCTCAGTTGGAGCCTTTGTGAAGGTTGCTCAGGTCTGCAGGCCCTTGTAATCTGTCCCACCTTCCACAGGCTGGTGTAGGTGGGAAATCTGAATTTGAGCTGTGCCATTTCTTGCACCCAGGTCTGCCACCAGAAAAGCACAGGGACTTTGTAGTGCTCCCTGTTCTGGTCAGCCAGGCCCCCCCAAATTAGAATAGGCCTTTCAAAGGAGGAACAAAGCAACCACTTATAAAAAACCCCACCCAGATTTTTCCATTCTTGCTTTGGTTTTGTTCCTTGTTCAATTCCTAGAAGCTGAAGTTGGGGAGGTGTTAACATTTAACACAGGTCTCATTGTTGACACAGTTCCATAGGGCTCTGGCATTTCCTAAAGCCCATGACTTCATGTGCACAAAGAGACCTGTTTTCACCCCAGTGACAGAGTGATAGCTCTGTGCTTTACACTTCTCTACGGAGGAAGAGTAGCAACATCTTCCCCTCCAGTACCCTGCCATGGCCGTATCTTAGCATAGTGCAAATTCTCAAGGTTAGGGACTTGTTGCTGCCAAGTTCAGCTTTGCCTTGTTTGTCTCCAGCAGCACAAGCTCCCTGGCTCCTTCCTTCTCACCAAGGGAGGACTTCAGGCAGAATTTCTTTTGTACTCTAGCAAGCAGGTAGGTTTGTTTCCACCCATGAGATCCTTTGCAGAGGAGATCCCCTAATTACATGCAGGGCTTTATATGCAGCCCCCTCATGTCCCCACCTTTAAGAGATCACCTCCAATTACAGAGGGGCGTCACAGAGTGTGGGGTGGGGGGGTTTTGGTGAAAAGTTGCCAAACTGTCGTAATGTTTCTCGTCCAAAGTGGTGTGTCGACTTCTGTGACTTTTCTCTTTTTTTTTTTTTTTTTTGGAATGCCTTGGATGGATGTGCAAAATGTTCGTTTGTGCCTCTCTTGAATTCTGATCTTAGCCAAACTGCAGTCGCTGGTTCCCCTCTCTTTGTCTGTGCCATTCCTAACCAAGGGCATGTCCCTCCTAGTCTGGTAAATGGAATTTCTTAGGAATTTGCTGCATGTTTTTCTCCCCCCTACCCCTTTCATCCTGGCTTTGTTCTTTGGAGCCCAAGTCTGAGTCCAGGCACTCAGGTCTTTTTGAGTCAAGTCCCAAACTGACTCAAACACAAAGCTTTGGAGATGCTGGAATTCACAGGCATTGACAAACTTAGAGCAGATGATTTTCAGTAGGGTATCAGAAAATTCCTCACCTGGCTTGAGAAGTTGGGCTCCTTTCTGGAGGACTTCGGCTTCCTGTGGTCTCTACAGTCTCGAGACAGAATTAGGCAGGTTCCCCATCTCACTACTTGTTGCTGTCAGGGCCTTGCAGCAGCATTACCGGTGGTCCTACACCAGTTCAGCAAACAAGACACAAAGTCATTGACTCCACTGCACTCTCTGCCTCTTTTCAGTCTTTTTGTGCACACTCTTGCCTGTCTTCTCCCATCCTGCTTTACCGACATACCTCCTCCGGTGGAGACTTTGCCTCATTCTCAAGAAAGACTGGTTAATTATCTGTGCTGGCTTCATCCTGGTAACAACAGACTGTGCCAAATGTCTTTGAATTCACATGTCAGTCAGAGGCTGTTGAAACGCAGCTGGCTTGCCATTGCGCTGGAGAACCTAGCTCCTTTTCTTCTCTCCATCCTCCCGTTTGGAACATGGTCAGGTGGTGTTGGTGTCATTAGACCATACACCTTGGCTGGGCCCAAATAACACTGTGATGCATATAGAGCTCTCTCCTGTTGGTATCTTGTAGCCTCAGTCACTGTCTGTGCTCACAGCTAAGGAATCAAGAAAGCACATGTATACAAGCCTAAAAAGCCCTTTAACACTCATTTGTCTTCTTTCCCTTCCTCAGAGCAGGGAGGTTCTGGGAACCAAACTAAAGGCAACAGGAACTGGTCAAGCTGCGTTTGTCACGTCGATGCTAGCTGAGCACCTTTGCTGTTCAAACCAGAGCTCACAGCAATGCTGACTGCAAAGTGAGACGTCTGTCCAGTACAGCTCAAGTAGATGAAAATGATACCTCAGTTTGACTGACCAGACATGCTGTAGGGGGGGTGAAGCCCACCAGAGGACTGCCTGATGCAAGAGTGATGCTATTGCTTTTCCCTGTGAGCCAGAGGACCTAAGCATCACCGTGACCACTTGAGTGAAAGAACTGTTTAACTCAGTGCACAAGACAGACTATCAGAGTGGCATTGGTTCCTCTCTCCATACCAGGATGTGCCAGGGGTCGAAGACTCTTTAGGTTCAGCTGCAGAGGCTTTCAGTGCAACAGAACTCATTTATGGTGGAAAAACAATCATTGGTACTGGACACCCAAGTTCTTGGGCGATACTTAGGATCAGGCATGAAGTCCATTCAGAGCAGGTACATTCCCAGGGAAAGAGTTCTCCTTCCCTGACTGTGCTAGGTTACTGTACCCCGAGTCCGAGGCTGATCTCAGCAGTATGCACCAGTTGCATCCCTTCTGTGCTCAAGACAGGGCTTTTCCTTCCATTGCCTTTCACTCAGTCACAACTTTGTCAAAACTAGCGCTGAGTTAGGATGAAATTTATCCCTTTCACTCTGAAAAAAGGTAGCACGTCATGGTGAGGAGATTAGGTGAGCAGGGGTAGCTATCCAGGAGTGCTGGTGCCTCTCAGGAAGGTTCACTTTCAAGCATTAATTCTGGGAATAGAGGGTATGACACTTTGGGTTTTTTAAAAACCTTTCCCAGTGGCCTAAATTATTCCATTATGGCAAGACTGGAAACAACCTCTTAAAGTGTCTTTGTTTCTGCACATTTTTAAAAATCGATTTTTCTCAGGGGTGACTGAGTGGGCTGAGGCAAAGGGGACACGGTTCACCGCAGGGCGACGGGATGGAGCAGCTCCCCAGTCCCAAAGCTGGGCCGTGGGCTCCTCCCCTCGCATTTGCCTGCAAACCCGGAGGTTTTGTACAGTTTGTCACATGTCAGTGCCCTTTGCTACTGTTTCTCTTTGTTTATTAAATGTTTGAATAACAGTTGAGATGCTGTGATTAAGGGGTTTTTTTTCAATAAAGAGTCTGTAAAGGGTTTGGAAAGTTTGAACGAATGTTTTGCAGCCTGCTGCTTTCTCTGAATCCATTTGCTACCTTCCTGCACTGGTACTGTATTACAGGGAAAGGAAGTGCAGACTGGGAACCTACTTCTGGCTCCAACTCATTTGTAACAGTGATTTGCCAAGAGAAGAGTCAGATTTTTGAGTGTTTTCTAGGTTGCTTTCAGAGAAAAAAGGCAAACTGAAGCTTGTTGCTGTGTTTGTTACACAAACAATTCTACATCTGATTTTACTGTTTCTACTGGCAGCCACAAGCAAGTAGAACATTAATTCCAGCATTAAATGTGAGTAGCTAAGAAAGAGGAGTATTTGTCACCTTTCATTTGCTTAACACCACCTTGACCCTGAACCAGCACACATAGCAGAAGGGTCTGACTGGTTCTGACAACTTTGGCCCTTCCTTTACCACAAGAGACCCAGCTGGACCTCTGCAGGAGCTTGCACACTGCTCTCCACTTCCCACAGCAGGCCAAAGACCCAAGGTTCTTGCCATCACCAAGACAAAAGGAACATGAGCAAACTAAGGGGATTTCTTAATGTTGGTTCTGGGTGAGGGATTGCCCTACACACACAGCACTGGCCCAGAAACCCAGGGGAGTATTTTATGGAGTTGCTCTGTGGCCTTCCCTCAGAAATTTTCTAGCCTTCCCTATGTTTGTGTCTTAAGCAAGACTGGTGGATTAGCTGGGATTTAAGTTCTTTGCAGACACCACAACTCAGAGATGCTTTAAATACAGAAAGACCAACAGATAAACAAGCAGCAGAGAGGCAAACCAGAGAGTCAAGCTTTGGTGACGCTGGGAGCTGGATAACATTGACAATCCCATCCCATTACAGGAGGAAAAGTAGGAGCAAAGACACCAGTGAAGAATGTGAAAAATCTGATTGATCAAACATTACTTTTGACTACAAATGGCTGGTAACCACTGCACCTGCTGTGAAGGCCATGCAGCAGGAACACAGCTGGTCTCCATCATGACAGGAGCTTCAAAGAACTGAGGAGGGTCAGCACACATCCCTAAACCAGGATTTAACACCAACATAGCAGAAGATGGGATTATCCCTATACAGGCCACAGGAGCCATGGCCAAGCTGAGACACAGTGGGTTGATTTAGGACGGTACTTGTCAAGCCTCTTTAACCCATCCCTGTACCTCGATGCCAGACCTGACTGCAGAGCTGGACTGCCAGGGAACTTCCCCAAAGCAAAGCCTGGGTCAAGCACCAGCAGCATCTTGGGCAGAAACAGATCCTGCAGGGCTGGCACCACATGTTTGATCACATTCACAATGTAGGACTTGTCAGCAGAAATTCAAATTCCAGCCGGCATTTTGGGCCAGCCTGCAGCCATAACCTCCCTGCTCTCTACTGCCAGGCAGGTGGTTCTTCTAACACCACGTCACCCTGCAGAAGATACTGGGTGTCCCTCAGCAGTTTCTGCAGAAACTGCAGCTGGAGCTGCCAGATCTTTTCACCATCCCTCACCTTCTCATCCAAGGCTCTGCAACTCACTGAACTGCTTTTAAAAAGATTTTAGGTTCCTGCTGCAGAAAACACTGGCAATGCCTCAGCGTTACCAAGCAGTGAGAGGTTGTGCAGGGCAGGCAGTGCGTGTTACCTTACCCAGGAAGAATAAAAACAAACCCTGTGTACCATCTCGCTAAGCAGGTCCTGCTGTTGCCAGGGGCCAGGCCAAAGCTCAGGCTGCTCTGGAGCTGTGGCAGCAGCAGAAGGGGAAGAGGAGGATGTTTTGCAGCAGAACTGGCCACAGCAGAAGGTCAGAGGCCCCCACTGCCATAAAATGTACAACCACCCCAGGAACAAGGAATGGGCAAGGGGCTCCATCCCTGAAACTGTCCCACCAGCAAGACAGGAGGTGGACAGCAGCACAAAATCACCCTGCCCATGGCAGGATTTAGTCCATCCTACCCACCCTGAGGCAACCAAGGGAAATAAATTCCCCAGGCACTTTGCTAAGTGCTTGGGAGGAAGAAGAGTAACAAAACATTGCTGGGATTTTCTGAGAGCCGGAGCAGAGGGACTTCTAAATCTATCCTCCTGTGTGAGGAAAGGCTCTGGCTGCTGCCAGGGCTGAGCCCACCCTGGCCAACACACCATGTCCAGGAGCCATCTGGCTCCCTTGGGCTGGGGCTCACCTCACTGCAACACCACAAAATCCCCATTAGTCACCCCAGCCAGCAGCTCCACTTGCCCTTGCCAGCTTTGCCCAAGGCACAACTAATTTGTTTTCCTGGCCTGCCAGCTCTTGTCTGTGAACAAAGAGGATTCCCAAATTGACATTAAAGACAGTAAAGGGTTTTAGCTGCATGGAGACACCTATCAGCATCCTACCACTTAGCCTGGGGCTCTAGCCTTAAAGACAGTAAAGGGTTTTAGCTGCGTGGAGACACCTACCAGCATCCTACCACTTAGCCTGGGGCTCTAGCCAACAGCAGTGGGAACTGCTGCTGTATTTCCCTTCTCCACACACACCTGGGAGGGTGAAACCCAGCAGCTGTGAGGTCTGGCCACAGCCATAAGTGCATCGGGCACAACACCTACGCTCTTCTGCTCCACCTCGGGCTCTGGCGTAAAAGATGAAGGTCAGTTTGTCACTTACCCACCCACCTTCACCCAGAACAAAGTCATCAAGGCAGATCTATTTGCAGACAGAAAACCTGCAGGTATTTTCAACTCAGCTTGTTTGGGAAACAAGCACCTTACATCCATGTCCAACCTGGATCTGGATGAGGCAGTCACTGAAGGTTTAAGGCAACTTTCACACAAATGACCCCCATATACCCATATATTCTGGGGCTGAAGGGATGTGCTGGTTTCTCCAAACTGCAGTAAAGAAGTAGCTGCAGTCTCCTAGCAATTGCCCTCACACAGTAATGTAACAGACAAGCAAAGACACTGCTATTTGACCTTCTGGCAATAATTCCTACCAGAAGCTTCCATCCATCTTAGGGATTTCCCAGACTTCAGCAGTTGTCATCAGTCTGAAAATGTGAGGAGTTCACAAGTTTCATGGGTCTCAAACAGATCCCCAGTTAGCTGAGAGCTCAGCTGGTCTCTGTGTGACCAAGAAAATCCTTGGGAAAGTTGAGCACCTTCCGCCTGCGATTTCGCTCAGGGCAGTCTGGGCAGCGGGTCCTTCAGCAGAGCCAGGAAAACACGCACCAGTGATCTCAATGAATTGAAATTACAGTGGCTAAACACAAGGAAAAGACTGTTTGGGCAACCAAGCAAAGAGCCAGGCCCTTAATCTGAGCAACGAGTTCATGAAGTCTCAGAAAAACAGGTGAATTAGTCACTAAAGGGCTAGAAAATACCTCACGAATTGTCATCCTCATCCTAATATTTCAGTGGGCTTTCATCTAGAATTTGATTACAGGGAAATGTAAAAAGAGTTAAGGAGGTGGTCGCATTTGCCCAACCAATGGGATTTTGCCCATGAAACGAAGGCTCAAGGCCATGTTTTGCTGTTTCCACGCATCCCCGACAACATGACCATAAGGCACAAAGCAACCCACACATCCCAGCAGGATGAAGAGCTCCTGTCTTGTCTTTTCCAGAAAACACAAGGTTGAACATTGTTATCCCTATGGGTGCCAGCAGGAAGAATTTAGGCACTGGGTTGTTCAATTTCCTTTTCTGCCCTGGTGCGACTTCTAGGCATCACCTGCACCTTCCTTGGAGAAATTGTCCTTAGACAAGAGACCTGAGCAGGACTTGGCTGGGAAGGCAGAGCATGTGCTAAGAGCAGCTTCTCTCAGCCAGCTGGAGCCCATAAAATCTGCTGGCTTCCCAAACACCACACTCCACAAAGTCTGGCTGCATACCTTCAATCCCCTACAACCTTCTCCACTTGCTCCAAGGATTCAGCAGCCAACCACAGGGAAACACTTTTCTTGATCCTTCCCCACTAAGTCCCTTATTCCTCATTAATAAAAGCCAAGGTGAATTAGAGTTAAGAGCTTGACAGATAATATCTGGTTGAGGGGTATTCAGGGTGTCCACATGGCAATTCATGGGAGAGACGGGCTACAGCAGGGTTAGACTCACCTACAGATGCAGTGCAGCCCACTGCCCCCTCATCGTGCCTCATCATCATCTGCTGGCTATATGTTCCCCCAGCTAGTGATAAGGTGGCTCCATTTCTTAAAAACTCCACTTTTCAGGGAACACTGCTCTGAATGAAAAGCGCAGGCATCCTCAACAACCTCATCTGCGTTCCTAGCAGAGACCTCCATCTGCTCAGGCAGGCCTGTGCCTCTCTCTGCCCCACTCCCAAGGTGGCATAGGGCCATGTGTCACAAGGCAAGAGCCAGAGCCATCTCCAAAGCCACCTCCAGCGTGAATTTATGCAAGCAGATCCTTCCCAGGTTCATCTCCAGAGCCATCCCTCCCACCTTGAAGAGAGTTGCCCTTCTTGGCACTGACCTCTTCTCCTACAGCACAAAGCACAGGCTCTGGGAAAGCCACAGGCAGGGGACAGTGGCAGTCAGAAGGGCAAGGCTCAGCTTGCACACAAACCATCTGCAATCACCCACCAGCCAGAAACTCACCACCAGGCTAAAAGGCAGGGGCAAGCTACATCTTGCTGGATTCCTGCAAATGGATGGGAGCTGTCAGTGCATGCTCTGGTACCAGCTGCCTCCTCATGCCCCACATCCCACCTCCTCACCAAGCTGTGATATCACCAGTACTGGCTAATAGTCACCAAACTGGGCCCCAAAGGTGGGATTTCTCATCTGGGTCACAGCCATATTACTGGTGACTAATGAGCATAAAATGGCCAGATAGACCCAAAGTTAACTCAGAACAGCAGAAAGCAGTGGTGAGATAGATCAAAGACTGACCTAACTAAGGATCTGAGTTTAAATGCAGATGGGAATCAAGTGGGGTGGAGGGGGTAAGGGAATAGGCTCAGATGAGGCTGGTCAGACTAACCGAGACCTGTTGGTGAAGGCAGGACCATGGTGCCCTTTGCAGAGAAAGGACATATGAGTGACACTATGGGACCTGCTTGGGAAACTCAAGATAAACCAGCACTTCATCCCATTTTTGGCACAGTCCCATCTTCACAGCACCAGCAGAGCTGGTCGTGAGAAGTTTTGCCCCATTTGTTTGGATCCTGGCCTTGTCTCAGGCCAAGAATCTGTTTTCAGCTGCTCCAAGAGCTCCATCTTTCCTGGGTCTGTTTGGATTCAAGGGAAGGATCAGAGCAGGGGTTTAATTTGGGACTGAACCTAGGGCAGGAGTAGCTCCCTGCCCGGAGCTGCTCTGCAGTCCAGCCAGTGAGAGTCACTTAAGTTGCCCTTGCTCTTAAAAAAGAACCAAAACCACCCAACCCCTCACATGCGCGCGCGCACACACACAAACACTTCCTCTGCGAGACTGAAGTCTGTCAGACAATTTGCTCATCTGATCTCTGGAACACATTCAACTAATCCTTCTCACAAGTGATTCACGAGCTCTGAGGCATTTGCACTTTGGTTTACACACACACAGTCTGCCCCAAAACTGCTGCTGAGGCTCCTGATCTAGGGACCAGGTTAGGGAGTTGTAACACTGGTATAGACAGGCACAGAGTAAGGATCTTGTGGCCACCTCCAGTGTGTCCCAGGCACAGTCTGTCCCTTCAGGGCTGTGAGTGACTGCTGAAAAGTGACATCTCATAGGCACAAGCCCATAATGAGGGCCAAGCTGCACCACCTGGACCCTTATTTGAATAAGAGCTAGATGTCTGCTGTCAGCTCACTGGATGACCTTGGAAAAGTCAGCTGAGATATAATACAACCTGGCTGGGACAGGATGGCAACGCAAGCCAAGATCTCAGGATGAAAAGGTGCTTAAAAAGTCACTTACAAAGGTATTTATGAGGAGAAGTGCTTGGTGTTGCTACCCCCAACAGACACTGAGTGACCCCCAAAAGCTGCTTACCAATCCACTCAGTTTACAGTCAACACCTCACCTCAGTACACAGCTGATTTTACACATTCATAAAGCACATCCAGCTGAGCAGGACACAAAGACTTAATATACCAGGAACAAGAAACTTTCTTCACCATCTCCACCCCTGCTCCCAGATTGCAGGTATTGTCTGGTCTCTGAATGCCCCTGTGAGCCCCATCATTGGAGAGAGTGGTTCTGCCTCTCCTTCAAGTTCCCCTCCTCCTGGCTTCCCCACTGAACCCTGCTGCTGGGTCTGCCTCCAGAGAGTTTGTAGGGGAGAGGCAGGTTGATCTTCTCTCCTGCAAGCTGTTACTGAGGACAATATAGAGATATCATCATTTACAGGCTAAATATAAACCTCTTCCTACAACATGAGCTACAGAAGTGGCCCAGGCCCTTGTGTTTCCCAACATAAAGGGCTACCTGCAACCCTCATCACAGCTGAGGGAAACTGAGGCACAGCTGAGCAGAGAGCCTTGCTGTGTGAGCACTAGGGCTGCTCAATGACAGACAGGGAAATCATAGAATCATAGAATCATTACGGATTGGAAGGGACCTCGAAAGATCATCTAGTCCAATCCACCTGCAACAGCAGG
>JAOXOE010000787.1:11045707-11092591 GCA_028565055.1 Phoeniculus purpureus
CGAGAACAGCCCAGTGCCATCCTCCCGACACCCACCCCTCAAATATTTGTAGACATTAATGAGGTCACCCCTCAGTCAAATCCAAGAAAGCATGACTGCTGCTGTCTTGTGGGTCACTGGAAGAGGAAGAAACATTCTGATCTAAACAAGAGAGAACTGTTGCATCAAAACAGACAGTGCCTGGCAGAGAGTGGCTGGAAAGAAGTCTGAAATTGGCACTGTGCTACCCAGGCCCCATCCAGGGCACCTGTCCATCCCCAGGGACTGCACAGGCAGATAGAGGGAAGCACCTTTGCACCAGTTAATCTGCTTCCAACAAAAGCTCACTGTTCGTACCCAGGTGTGGCTATTGCTGTGAACTTCAATCCTGTTGTCAACTCTACTGGCATGAGGCAATCATGTGTGTGTGAAAATTTGCCAGTGCTGTACCGCTGTTCCCTGTCTCTCATATTCACTGCCTGACACCAGGTTGCCTGAGCACATCAAGCCCCTAGGAGCACAAAACCACCCACAGTTCATCTATCTGGTTACTGGGAAGGGTTAAACCAAGAGTTTGGTGTGCTGCTGGTGGTGGTGGTGGGGCACAGCCAGCTAAGCCAGCACTGAAACAAACTTGTTTGTTTACCTTTGTGCAGGCAGAAGGCAGCGAGGTGGCCATAACCCAGCAGCACATCTCCAGGGTCCATGCAGCGACTGTCAGGCTGCCCGGGGCAAAACCTGTCCTGCAGCCAGGGGCAGAGGGCGGTTGAAAACCCCAGCAGAGTCCTTCCCAGCGAGCAGGAGCATGCGGAGATGCGAGGGGAGCCAGGAATCTTCTGCTGGACAAACTCAAGAGCTGGACAGGGCAGCTGGAGAAAACAAAGAGGAGCTGTGCTTCTGCTTTTTTTTGCAGGTTTGCTGTTGCCGGGGAGAGGTTTCAGGCTGTCATCCAGCTAATTCACACCAGAGAGACAAGTGCCTGAATTATTTGCATTATCTGCACCCAGCTAGAGTGGACAAAGGATTAAAGTGTGCGGAGCACCGCCACCCCGTGATTTGCATCTCAGAACCCCTTCCCATGGGGCCCCCTTTGCTCCCGGCCTTTATCATCTCTGTGAGTCAGACGGCGTGAGAGCCCTATCCACAGCCGTCATGCCCAGGTTAATATTGCAAAGGACGTGATCAAAGCTTTTAGTTGCTACTGAAGCAGAAGTGTCTACCAGTGGGCCACGAGCTGGCCGTGCACACGAGGGATGAGCCATCTGTACCACACACGCAGCCACACGCTTGCTACCCGTCCTCTGAGTGGTTCTGCTCTCGGCTTGAGGTATGGAACTAACTTTCTGCCATTGCGGCATCTCTGAGGTAACGAGCAAAACCAAATGCTTAGTCATTTTTAAAGCTACATACAGAACTCAGAGGTACCGACTGTTTGAGGGAAAGAAAACACAGAGTGCTAAATCAATACTGCTCTGTGCAATGACCTTATGGGCACTTTTACCGAGCTCATCCAGCTGCCAGACGTTTATTTCTTTAAAAATGCATGTTTCTTCCTGTGCAGAGGATGAGGACTGTAATTGCTTTGTGTTTTGTGCTGCTGGGCTCAGAACTGGGATCTTTCAGAAGATGCTCTAGATCTAAATAGATCTAAAGCAGCAGGCTGTTTGTGCTCACTGGATCCTAATTAATTAATAGCTTTAAACATGTTTTTTCCACCATTAACCCCTTGTAGGTAGGTGCTGTTTTTCTGCCGGTTCACGCTGGGCTCTGCTGTGGTGTGCAAGCTTTATGTGTTTGTGTTTTTCTTGGCATTTGAAGAGGTTTTTCCCTCTTGAGGCCTGAGTGACCTTAGCAATTGCCAGCAAGGGGACTCCATATGATGAAAGCAGGTGAAAGGGAAAATAAGGGCGGGCCGCAGGTAAGGCCAATTCATAGCTCAGAGGAGGTGTGGTCCCGCTCTCTACCTGGCAGTGGTCACGGTCTTGTGAAATATAAAAGGAGAAGGCAACTTTCTCAAGCAATCTGTTGCCAGGATCCTGTAGTGAGAAGGAAGGGAGGTGCTAGGATAAAAGCGGAGCAAGAAGTCTAGAGTGTCAGCTGCAAGAGGTGTGGGACACACAGATGCCTCTAAGCCTCAGGAATACCACCAGCATTTCTCTGCAGGTCCACCTGCTGGGCTGAGGGTTGTGTGGTAGTTGCACTTCCTTCCCCAGCAGCCTGGCTGAGGAGGAGAAAGAAGCCAGCATGTCCCAAAGAGGAGAAACAGCAGCACGCAGAACTGCCAAGCCCCAGGACCAGGGATGGGCATGGATGGTCCTGCTTGCTGCACTACTGCTGCAGGGACTGACGCTCGGCTTCCCCTGCTGCATCGGTATCTTCTTCACGGACCTCCAGCATGACTTCCAGGCTAGCAACAGTGAGACATCGTGGTTTCCATCCATCATGGTGGCTGTGCTGCACGCAGGCGGTAAGTAACAGCAGCAGGATGCCCTCCAGCTCCTCCTGTGCTCGTGTTGCTGTAATGAGGGCACCTTTAATATTTCTTTAAGGTGGATGGCAGAAGGAACTGGGAAGTCTGAGCAGACTGGTTGGTCGGCAGTACACAGCATCTCCCAGCATCTTTGATCCATGCCTGCCACTGACACCAGGCTCCCCTTTCCTACTCTAAGAGACAACAAAGACCCTTGGGTCAAAGGATGTTCACTTCCCTTTCTCAGCCCAGCTTCTCCAGACCAGTGAGAACTTTTTAGCAGCATTTCAAATAAGATGGCAGGTAGCACTGGAGCTTGGGTGCTTTTATATTCACCTTCTGTCTCCAAGAGCACATCTCCTTCCCTGTGCCACATGACAACTGGGTTCTTCACAGCTGAAAAGATGCCAAAAGCCAAGTTCCCCCAAGGCTGCTTGCTGAGGCAAGGTGTAAAAGCAACTCCTTGGGCGGTGGCACAGAATGCACTAAGGAGGCAGCTGGGTGGACACGAGCACAGCTGGATTAATGCAGAAAGTGGGTCAGGTAGCACCCTCCAGGTAAAGGGGAGTTGGAAGAAAGGCTGTGCTTTCTGGAGAATGGTGAATCACTGGTTTTTCTCACAAAGAAAATGTGGGGTTTGCGTAGGGCAGGGTCCCTAGGTCCTCCATCCAGACAGGCAGATAGAAGAGAAAAACTCCCAGCAGCTTGAGGACTTCCCAATAAGTGGCTTCTGTTACAGCTGAGACCCCCACATGCAGCTCCTGTGCTTGTTTGATAAAGACACTGTCCAAATCCCACCTCGGCAGAAGCAGCACAATACCCAGTAACACCCATGAGCATGAGCTGCACCTTGAGTTAATGTCTGACCCCTTCCAGTGCTGGTGAAAGGTGACACTACAGCATGAAGGAAAAAACCAGCAGAGTCCTGAGTCACGCAGATGTGAAGGCCATGTCAGGTTCAGTTTCTCCTGCGCAGGACTTCGCTGACAGCCACCTGACATGGGAGTTTGCACCTCAGCAGAAGCAGTTTGGCCTGGAATTGTAAAGTGCAGATGGAAAGAGACCCCAGGAGAAGTAACTACAGGAGAAATTATCACTGAAAATCAGCATGGGTAGAGCCTTGGAGCTTTTAAATTTGGAAGCTGCAGGGCATTCTCTGTGCTGCCTTCCATCTCCTGTGGTCTTGCTGCAGTTGGTGGGAAGGAACCAAAGGAGACCTGCTGGCTCTGGGAAATGATCTTGGAAGCAGCTCAGACCCGACACATTGAGGAATGACAAGCTTAACAGTATCCACAGGAACATACCAACCATCCTACCTTCTTTAATACATAATTGTTTTGTAGGAGGCTGAAACCACAGTAGGAGGTAATACAAAAACAATAAATAGATCCAAAAGTTATGAATTAGGGAGAGAATAGCCACACACTAATTGTTAACAGACTTGGCCAGGGGAAAGCCAGTGAATGACAGGAGAGCTGATACTTTGCTTACCAGGTATGTCTCCTCTTACAGCAGACAAGTACTTGTTCTTGTCCCCCAACAGTGTAAGGCAGGAGTAACACAACCATAAACTAGGAAGAAAATAGTAAAACAAACCACTAAGGTAAAATACTCCCTCTCACTGCAAGTACCTGTGGCTTTTGCTGCAAGTTCTGACCTCCTCTGTGGTGAACTAGGCTCTGTAATTCAGATTCTCAGGTTACATCCATTACCCTGGCACTTACACCTTCCCCAAAAGTGCATTCTGCCATGTCACCAGGGTCTCTTAAGGGTGCTCCCCTCTTCTTTATTGCTTTTAATTCCAGGGAACTGAAGGGAAAAAGAAAATACTTGTTAGCAAAAACAGTAAAACGGAAGGGGAATGGCCAGGGCAGCCCATTCTGGGTCCAGTCAGTGCAGTGAGGTCCTGTGCAGGAGAGCTGAGATCAGCTCAGCAGAGCTGAGGAAGGAAACAGGGAAGGGCACAGTGCAAATAATCACTCGTAACTTGGCAATCCAAACAGCTCAAATTACCCATGCCGGGTTCCAGGTAAAAGCAATTAGCAATTATTTTGTTTCAAGGATCATTTGAGAGACCTCAGGATCCCATGGCCATCTCTGAAGGGGGTGTTCAGACCCTTACTGGTTCCTGCTCCCAGATATTCAAGCATGTGTGATTCTCTAGGCCCTCACTCACATGAGTGCAGCACTTTTGTTGGTAGCAGTTTTCCAAAGGAAAACAGAAAAGACCTGGGCAAGTGAGAAATAACATTTGAAACCCAGAAAGCAGGTTAACAGGAACAAATAATTTACAACCTGTATGGTTCTTAGACCAAATCCCATTACTTTGAAGTCCTCAACCTAGGACTTGTGGCTGCTTGGGTTGGTTAAGCAGCAGTATGATCCTTAATATCTTCATCAGGAGGAAAAACAACCTGATCCAAGGGTGCCGAACACTTTCTCAAAGGCCAGTTGAAATCTGAGGTAAAAATTGCCCAAGCAGATCAAAACACAAGCAACTGCACTCCTCATTTGAATAGCATTCCCGTTAGCTTAGGTCACAAATATGACATGGGTGGTTTTTTCTACATTGATTGACTCTGAATTCTGAAGCTTACAGTCATTCTGCACCTGTGTAGATAACTGTTCAGAAGAGATACAAACAAAAACCCTGGGAAACTTGAAGATACTCAAACAGGAAATGAAACTACCTTCAATCCTTTTCTCCAGAGCATGCGGAGAGAGGCACGTTTCCCACTGATGGTCTGGAGGCCTGGACTAATCTTTTTCTATTCCTTGGACAGGAAGGCCTATCTCAGAGGTCCTCTTGGAAGTGGACATGGTTAAAGCTTCCCACCCCTGCCAGGTGTGCCAGGACCAGACATGCGCAAGTCCTTCTGCTGACAGTAACGTCTAATTATTTTCCTGGGGAAGACAACTCACAGGACTGCTGCAAGACTCCACAAGCTGTAGCTTGGATGCTACTGCCTCAACCTTAGATTGATTCCCAGCCATAAAGCCATGAATACACCTCTCCAGCTGTTTCCATATAATCCTCCTCAGTGATGTCTGTTTTTCTACCATTCTTGACCTAGTTGAGAGTCAATCTGCCTTGTCTTGCAAGCAGTTTCACCTAGGTAGCGGGACAACGAGGGCAATTTAGGAGATTTTGTTGGGAGAACAGAAGCATAGAATCACAGAACATTAGGGACTGGAAGGGACCTCAAAAGATCATCGAGTTCGATCCCCCCACCACAGCAGGATCAACTAGATCAAGTTGCACAGGAACATGGCCAGTGGGTTTTAAACATCTCCAGAGAAGGAGACTCCACAACCACCCTGGGCAACCCATTCCAGTGCTCAATCACCCTCAGTGTGAAGAAGTTCCTTCTCATATTGATGTGGAACCTCCTGTGTTCCAACTTACACCCATTGCTCTTGTCCTATCATTGGATGCCACTGAGCAGAGCCTGGTTCCATCCTCCTGACACCCACCTTTCACGTATTTATAAACATTAATGAGGTCATCCCTCAATCTCCTTTTTTTTCCAAGCTGAAGAGACCCAGCTCCCTCAGCCTTTCCTCATCAGGGAGATGTTCCACTCCATCTTTGTGGCTCTGTGCTGGACTCTCCCAAGTAATTGTGTCCTTCTTTAACTGAGGGACCCAGAACTGGACACAGTATTCCAGATGTGAACATTTGAAAAGCCCAGTGAAATAAGTGTGAAAATACACAAATAGAAATATCCCCACTCTTCTTAACATCTCTTACTCAAGGGCACAGAAATGTAAGTCCTCTGCTTCTTCAAATGGTTTCCAGTATTTATGCTGAGGCAAACCAGAATACTTGGAGGTTCTTCTTCCATTTCATTTCCAGGAGTTTAACTAAAATTAATCACAGAGCAGGTTAAAAATCCTACCTAACAACCAAACCAAGCAGATAACGGGCACCTTCCCCTCAGTTAGCAGGCTGACTTGGGAGAACGATGGGATGCATTTTCTTTTTTCTGGCTTATTCCCTACATTACGCTGCTGGGACAATCCTCAGGATTTCTAGACTAGATTATTTGATAACTGTAGCAGTACAGCAGGTACACAGCAGTTCCTTCCTTCCTCCCTAACTGTATCCTGTTTACTTACTTGCTTCTAGGGCCCCTCTGCAGCATCTTGGTGGAGCAATTTGGCTGCAGGTTTGCCGTGATGCTGGGAGGCCTGCTCAGCAGCGTGGGCATGGTGTCCAGCTCCTTCTGCAAGTCCATCACCCAGCTCTACCTAACAGCTGGCTTCATCACCGGTAAGTACCAGGAGAACCCAACTGCTGGTCTTAGCCTGAGTGATGGGAATTGGTGAGTTCTGATTAAGTGCTTTCCATTTATCTGTGAAATAGGATAAATAAATCAAAGCCCCATAGTGCAGCAGAAAATGTACAGCAGCTAGACTTTTACATCCCTTTAACATACACAGACATACACACAGCCCTCATCCAGCCAAGCTGGCTGGAAAGTGCTTCTCAGAGAGCACGAAAGTGCTTCTCAGAGAGTCTGCTCTTTTTCAGTAGCTTCTCAGCCTTTTGTGTTTGAGGAAAGGAGGGATTTTTTTCTAACCTTGGAAAGCAATGTGTTGAGACAGCATCCTTCCCAAGTTCCTTGGGCTTGTATTGCACCACTCCTAGCCTGGGGAAACACAGACCCATCTTTTTCTAACAAAAGAACATGTTGGTTTTGAACAGAAGTAACAGACGGGAACTTTTACTTTCCAAATATTTCTCCTATATGACTGTTGATCTTTTCTGCCACATGAAAAGGAATTTCTTCAGCCATGTCACTTTGGGACCAATGCTGTTAGATCTTGCAAGCTAAGCTGTGTGCACTGCATAGAGACAAAAACCAGTAACTCCCCAGGCCCTGCTGAAAGTGCCAGGAAAGCTGCACTGCTTGTTGCAAGCTGAGTAAACCCCAAGTTTTTATTGAACAATTCCATAACTTCAGGAACAGCAGTGTGCCCCAGACAAACATCAGCTTAGATCAGTATATTTAGTGTACCCAACAACATGAGTAGTTTAATTTATGCACTGAAATCTTCTTCATCCCTTGAGAGGGCTTCCTGAGTATTAATCATAGAATCACTGGGGGTTGTGCAGACTGGCAGGTGAGGAAATGCTTCAGTGGCAGATGAAGTCATCTGTGGGTGCACCCTGGTTCTGGCCTCTTTAATCCTTTAATGGAAAGCAGAGGGCTCATTTTCTCTTTTATTCTTACCTTTAGGTCTGGGACTCTGTTTCAGCTTCCAGGCAGGAGTGACTACGCTGGGCTACTACTTTGTACGGTGGCGGTCACTGGCCAATGCCATGGCATCCACTGGTGTCTCTCTTGGTTTCACACTGTGGCCTCTGCTCTCTCAATACCTGCTGGATGAGATGGGCTGGAGAAACACTTTTCTTATCTTTGGAGGAATACTTCTGAACTGTTGTGTTTGTGGAGCCATCATGAGACCAGTTCAGTTGGCATCAGGGTCACTAGAACAGCTGCCCAAGCCTGGACAGGCGTTGGAGACAAGAGCAGAAGCAGCACAGCTATCCAATGGAGCAACTTCTCCCCATCCCGAGCTCCAGCAGCCATCCAGAAGGACTGCTGGCTTCCAGGTGCTGCAGAAGTACCTGGCTTTTGACATCTTCTGTGAAAACAAACGTTACCAGATTTACACTATTGGAGTGACCTGGATGATGATGGGGTTTGCATTACCCCATGTCTACCTTGTGCCTTATGCCATCCAGAATGGGGTGGAGGAACGCAGGGCAGCTCTCCTCATCTCCATTATCGGCTTCATCAACATCTTCATACGCCCTTTAACAGGACTGCTGTCAGGACACAGAGTCTTCACAGGGAGACGCACTTACCTGTTCTGCCTGGCTGTGCTTCTCTGTGGGCTAAGCAATCTAATTTGTGTCATCTCAGCTGAGTTCAGCGTGCTCATCACCTACTGCATCATCCTCAGTATAGCCATGAGTGGCATCGGGGCACTCGTCTTCCAGGTGCTGATGGACGTGGTAGAGATGGACAGGTTCTCAAGTGCTCTAGGGCTCTTCACTGTTCTGGAGAGTATTACTCTCCTCATTGGACCCCCCATCACAGGTGAGAGAAGCTGTTTAAGCAGGCTGAAGAAAAACTGGTGGTTTAGACGCTAGTGAGAAGTATCTGAGAGCACAAATAGGAGAAATAAGGGAGTTTCCAAACCTGTGCAAGCAGATGAGTTATACAAAGGGAGAGATGTAAAAGGAAGGGTCAGAAAAGAATGATCAACCCTTTCTTACACAAGGGTAATTTCTGCAGCTGGCCAAGTGTCACTGCAGCAACAGCAAAGAGTGAAACATTACCCACTTGGCAGGCAGCTGGAGAGGTATGGGAGCTTTTTTCCAGCAAGACATAGAGAGTAATTACTGACCGTGCTGTCTATGAACTCTTCCACTACTTTGCCAGTTCACGTTTTATCTACAAAGTCTCAAGGAATTATGAACATCCCATTAAACAAATTGACTGTGATCAGAATTATTACCTGCCCTACTTTATTCAAGAGCTTTTTAGTAAAAGCTTCTGTTCACTCTTCCTTTTGAGTTCTAGAGTGCATTAGTTTTTCTTTGAAGACAAGAAAGGAGCGAGTTATGACCCACAATCAAATAAATTATTCACCGATTTCACAGTTCACTCCAAATGCCACTAAGTGACCTATCCAAAACACACCTGCTCCTGCAGCACAGCAGCAAGTTCAGAAGACTCACAAATGAGAAATGGGAACCTGAGCATGAATTCTTTGTTCAGGCTTTAGTTCTGTTCTCCAGACAATGAGCTGTGTGCTGCTTAGCAGGAAAAAAATGCCTGTTTTTAGAATGGGATGACAACATGCACCAGATTTCACAGTATTCCCTGGCATTAGTGTGTCAGTCACTGCTCTCAGAGTGCAAAAAAGGTCTTTTCGTGGACACCTCTGAAAGGAGTAAAAGTACAAAGTACTGTAAAACCAGTGCTTTTTCCATTTATAGCCTTCAAGTCTGATAAGGAAAAGTGTGATATGTAAAGAAGCATCACCAATCTTTACTGAAGACTACAAGCCAACACACATTATTCCAGTATTTTCATATAAATAAGCAGCTTATAGAAGGCGTCTCATATTTGACCTGAGCATCATCTTTCAGTCTCTAACGTTAAATGACTCCTTTGACGTCTAACACTTCTAAATGTTTTATATTGAGAGCTCTTAATGTTAGTCATAATACTTGTTGTGCTGTGAATGTTTTTCTGCCTGACTACATGCTATTAGAGACAAGTGCTCTGTGTAGCCTCCCTAGCATGCAAAGTTTAGAGAGATTTCTCTCTTTATTTGTTTTATTTCCTGACTTGGGATGTAACAGGGTCACTCATTCCAAAACCTAGTGAGTGGCAGTGGCACAGGAGTCATCAGCTGAGTAAACAAAATGAATTAGCAGGCTGGCGAAAAGTCACCATTTCACTTCTTTCCTGATTTCTCTATATATTGAGAAATACTTTATACAGAAACATCACCTGAGCAGTGACTACAAAACACCCCTAAACAACCCTAGAACCTAGAGAAGGGAACTTAACTAATCTGCTGATGCTTATCTTCTCTACATGGCAGTTTGCTGAATGATTTAGGTTTTACACTGATGTAAATGTTACCCAGTTGCCTTTAGTGCATCTTCTCTTTGACTAAGCTACGGCTTCTCTTTCAGGTTTCCTGGTAGACATAACTAGCAATTTCCACTACGTCTTCTACAACTCCAGTTTCTTCCTGATATCAGCTGCACTGTTCATGGGGCTCAGCTTCTGCGCTCTGGATAAAAAAAACAGATTGAAAGAGGCTGCCAAAGTGCCTTCAGGTAATCCCTCCAGATACCACTACAGTGATGTGCCACTTGAACCACAGCCTGACAGCCAGTCCCCACCAGCAGTTGTGCACATCACAAGCATCTGAAAAGAAGAAAGAGGAACACAAACAATTCTGTGGCCTGTACAAAGCTACATGAGGCCCAGCAGTGATGGCAGATGAGAAAACAAATGTCTGCTTTCCATGACTGCTGCCATTCTTCTGTCTTTCACTTCCACTCTGGGGCCATGTCAGACTCCATGAGTGATCCAGACCACAGGCTGAGCCCACATCCCAGCACCAGCCAAAGGACAAAGAGAATTGTGCTCTCCTAAAGCAAACCATAGGATAACAGCCATGGGCACCAGCGCTGACAGACAAAAGCTGTGCCCATTCCATTGGGTTAAGGCACTGGAATTTCACAACATTACAGTTGGTAGCACTGGAGGACATGACATGTAATAGTAACCAGGCACAATGGCACTGCTTACACTAAGAAGTACTATTGCCTCATCTGAATGTGAAGGTTTGGTGCAGTCTTATATGTTTCATGGTTGCTTCCCATCAGAAAGATGGAAGCATAAAACAGGAGTGAAATGGAAGAAATGACAGCTTTCAACTTAGCAGCAATGCTTATCTTAGGAACTTCCACCAAACTCCTAGCAACAGAACCATTTCTCATTAGAGCTCTGTGCTCCCCAGACAAAACAAAGAAATCAACCAAAAAAACCCCACAATGGATGAAACCACTGGCAAACTGACTCCAAGGTCCTATGAGACTGTAACAGCCCTTCACAGAATCACAGAACATTAGGGATTGGAAGGGACGTCAAAAGATCATCTAGTCCAATCGCCCTGCCAGAGAAAAATCTAGATCAAGTTGCACAGGTACACATACAGGCAGGTTTTAAATGTCTTCAGAGAAGGAGACCCCACAACCCTCCTGGGCAGTCCCTTCCAGTGTTCTGTCACCCCCACTGTGAAGAAGTTCCATCTTATATTTATGTGGAACCTCCTATGTTCAGCTTACATACATTGCCCCTTGTCCTATCATTGGATGACACTGAGAAGAGCCTGGCTCCATCCTCCTGACACCCACCCTTTCCTGCTCCCACAGCTAAGTGACTTGCTCCCTAGGATTACTGAACCAGTATTTTGCATTTCCGGACCAAACAAACTTAAATTATTAGTGGGAGTATCACAAATGTTATCTCTTGTCACGTGTCTATTAGTCTGTTAACTTGTGTGATGCTTATGTGGTCCATAACTACAAAGCAAACAGGGATTGGTTCTTCTCAGCTTACTGCTGCAGTTCCTGGAAAAAACATGGGGACTCTAGTTATTGCAAATAAACCAGGAAAGCAGCTAAACAGATTCCCATCTTTTCTGTAAGTATTCATTTTTAATTTGTTTACCTTTCTACATTCCCTGTTTCCTTCCAGAAATACAGCTTCATATTGTCCCAGATCCTCCCACTGCTACAAGTGTCAAGAGCAAAACAGGCAAGTAAGCTACAGTCCATCAAGATTTATCACAGGAAACAAAGGTTAGTTGAAAGAGGAGTAGAATGCATCTACTGTGCAGTATCAGCTGCTCTGTCTGCAGCGCTGTAGTTCTTGCTACATGGATGGAAATGGATAATCCAGTGCATGACTGCAAGATACAAGGGAGGTAAAAAAAGAGGTAACTCCCAGCCAAAGCTGAGGTCAGAGCTCCCACACAGACATCAGCTCCTCCTACACCACCGCAAAGAAATCTGTTTTGACTATTTCTTCACTGTGCACCACAGTGCAAGACAATGTAGGACAGAAAGCGAGGAGACTGCTTCACAGAACTGCTTTTTGATACTCCCACACTCAACACCAGGGTCACTGGAAGTTATTTGCAGAGGCACAGAGATGTTCCTGGGAAGAAAAACCATGAATTCACAATCCATTATTTTAATGTTCCTTGGCTCATTGACTAAAAATTTTCTTACAGCCTTACAGAATTTAAGCTGCCTGGAAACAGGGTTGTCTCCCTGGTTACTTTCCATAGCCCCCGTCAGAAGCAATCCACAAGCCATAGGCTGGAAACCATCCTAGGGAGAGAGACGAGATAACATGTTAGGTTGTGTTTCCATAGATAAATAAGATGTCTGAGCTCCCATAACAGAGAAGACAATCCACCTCCTCTCCTGTTCCACAGCAATTCTCTTCTACCTCTCTTTTCAACCTGAACCCCAAGCTGCCTTGAGCAGAAGCACTGTAAAGCATGAAAGGACCATGCTACAGTATGATAAATATTCCTCCTCAAAGCTATCATGCAGGAGCATAATACTCAGTCCTTAAGAGTCTTGAGGCCCATAAGAAAAATAAAGCAATAAAAGTTCCTTTCATCAGTTTAAAGTCATCCCACTACACAAGGCAACCATAGCCTCCCTGAAGTATTTTTTAACACCAGTAGAATAGAACTCTGGCTGTACTTACAGACAAACACTAATACCTCAGCCAGGCCATAAACCACTGAGAACCAGCAGAGCAACAAAAAATGACCAGAAATAAAATGTCCCATGTTCCCTTAGTTCCCCCTTACCCCCTTCTGCTCCCTCTTTATCATTTAAAGTATCATTAACCTTGCAAGATAAGCACTTTTGCAACAGCTACCTTCCCTTACTGCCATGACAAACTCACCAGGAAGTTCACACTGAGATATTCCAAGATTGTGATCCTTAAAAGCCTAGATACTCTGCCCATGTAATTGATAGTTTCATAAAAGCCCAAAGAAAAGTCACTGTAACTTATACACTCTATGCCTGAGCATCTCAGAAGTGCAAAATCACTTAAAGTAAGAGCTTGGCATGCTGTTTGCAGAACTGACTAGGAACTGAGAGAAATGTAATTGCTAGGAATGAGAATTCACTGCATTCTAACTCCGGTGTGCAACCAGTGTCCCTGCACTGGCCCCTGAAGTTGTGAATACCTCAGCTGTGCAGACCCATCCTGTGCAAATAGCAAGTGCTCCTTCAGAACGATTGGGACTAACTCTCCACACAATGTCAGCATGAAGACAAGCACAGAGCTGGCAACAAAGCAGGTTGTGACATCAGTACAAGCACAGCCTTACAACTCCAAGGACTACAGAATTGGAGATGTTATCAACTCTTCTCCAGCAGGCAGCTCCAACACAGCAAATTAAATGTAAAATGTTTATCACATCTCTTAAGCAGCTTTGATTAAACTCAATGCAAGACAAAGGCCAGAAGGAGCATAATTTGCAGTTCACTGGAAGACAAGTGCAAGTGTTCCTCTCCTCCTGGTTACTTCTTGCCACACACTGAGTAGTGTCACCTGGAGATGCATCACCTGAAACTCAACCTACAGCCACCAGCCTTCCCTAAACACACTGTCTGTGAGATCCCTCCAGGGAACAGAGTTCCTCCTGCTTCTGGGCACGCAAAATTATACTGACCACAGGCGTGGTGCTTACAAACAGAAGGCATTACGTTGTTAATGTTTAAATACTGGTTTTCACACCTTGTTAGTCAATCCCAGTGTCCTTAACCACTTCTCTTTGTATTGACTAGCTCCTCTTGTGTTTGCTTCCTCTTGTCCTGCCTTCTCACATTAGTCATTCACTGTGTGATGACAGATGTGGGTTTAAGGAACATCAATACTTGCCACCTACATGAAGAGATTTGTTAATACACTAGTTAAAACATGCTAATACAGCAGCAATCTGTAGCACCTTTGCTGATCACTGTCATATCTACACACTGACTTCAGCTGATAACTGTAACAGCTGAAGCTGCTAGCACAGGCTCAGCTTAAATTTCTACACCAGGTAGGAATAAACACCTTCCCTTTCACATCTCTGCCTTCCCATGCCATTGCAATGTTAACAGATTTAACATTGCTGCACTCAGTGTAGCTTCTCTGCTCATCCCTTCTATTTAATGTGGTTACAGGAAGATATTTTACTACACCCAACTGTGATTCTGAGCTAAATACGTTTGTCAGTCTTACAACATATTTGGCAGATCATCCACATTCAATTTGTTTCACGTTAAAATCATCTGCACTGGAGCAAATCCCAGAGACACTGCCTGCTCACAGCCCGTTTCCTACCTTATCTACAGACCCTCCATGCATTTAACTGCCTCAGTAAAAACAACACACATTTCTGTGGTGTGGAGTCCACACCATCCATTTATGTTTCTGTGCCTTTATCTTACAGATTTGCAAGACATAAGCCACAACTGAATGTACATGCAGCTCTTACAATGCCAGTGGTTTCACTTGAACCCTGCTAGTTCAGAATGGTGTGATTTGTGCTCAGACTATTGCTTAACCAGGGTCGGATCACCTGCTGCTGTGTTCAGGCCTTCTTTGCTTTGCTCTACTTTTTTCCTCCAGCTAATTTATGGTACAGAATGGAAGGGGCCTCTGAAGTCCAACCCTCAGCTTCCAATAGCTTTTTATTTTCACAAAAGGAAAAAATATTTAAAAATAATGTTTCCATTAATAAAGTAATTCAGGGGTTTTTCCCCCTATTATTTTTCATTAGCCCTGGATTTACAATCCCATGTGAAAACTAGAACTAACCAAACCTCTGCTACCCGCAGGTCTGTTCCCGCAGCCCCAGCCATCCCCTCCCGCCCCAGTCCCATACCCTCGCGTAGCGGGATGGTGGTACCCAGTATGACAAAACACAGACACGGGGAAAGGTGAGGGCAAAGCGCTGCAACCCCACACTTGGAGCCCCACAAGAAAAGAACCACCACAGGTCCCAGCCGCGACGCTGAGGACAAGCCCCCGCCGTCCCCTCGCGCCCCGTCCCGCGGCGAGCAGGGGCCGCCCGACCCGCCCACAAGATGGCGGCGGCCGCGCCCACAAGATGGCGGCGGCGCTGCGGCGTCCCCGAGGCAGCAGGAGCGTGTGTAGTAGCCGAGCGCTACCGGGCCCAGGATGGAGCTGGGGCGGCTGGAGTACCTGCAGGCACTGGTCACCGAGTTCCAGGTGACGGATAGCACAGGTAACCGCGCACACTGTTCATGTGGACGGTGCTTCCTTATGCACTTGGTGCTTCTCCGGAACGTTGTGAAGCCCTGGCCCAGGGTGCCCAGAGCAGTGGTGGAGTCCCCATCTCCTGAGGGATTGAAAAGGCGTTACCGGTGACCCGGCAGTGGTGGGTTAACAGTTGATGAGCTTAAAAATCTTTTCCAAGCTGAACATTCCTAATTCTTCATTGCAGAGGCCAAGGAGCAGGTCCTGGCAAACCTGGCCAACTTTGCTTATGATCCCAAAAACTACGAGTTCCTCCGGCAGCTCCAGGTCCTGGATCTGTTCCTTGATATGCTCACTGAAGACAACGAGACCCTCGTGGAGTTTGCGATTGGTACGTCCTGCACCCAGACACCCTCGTATGGGGCTGACAGGGAAGGGGACACTGGGCCCTTCAGTTAGGAGGTTACTCCCATCCCCGTGCAAATAAGGCCTTGTTTAGTAGAGAATGAGTGGAATGGAGAGAGAGGTAGGAGACAGGTATCTCCCCTTCATCCCACCAGACCTGCTCTGCTTAGAGAAGATGCTTTCTGGAAATACTTTTTCCCCTAGTCTGGAAGTTCATACCAGCAGAATGACTTCTTAACAAAGTCTGTCCTACAGCAAAGCAGTCGTTAATATGTACATTTTGCTATGGATAACGTATAGTTGTTATTCTGCTATGGAAAACTAGTCTTTCAGAATACTGATTTGCAATTTCACAGAAGCACAGAATGTTAGGTGTTGGAAGGGACCTTGAAAGATTATCTAGTCACATCCCCCTACCACAGCAAGATCACACAGATCCAGTTGCAGAGGAACACTCCCAGGTGGGTTTTAAACATTTCCAGAGGAGGAGACTCCACAACCCCCCCAGGTAGCTCTGTCACCCTCACTGTGAAAAAGTTCCTTCTCCTATGTTCCAGCTTGCACCCGTTGCCCCTTGTCCTGCTGTTAGATGACACTGAGAAGCAGCTCAATCTTCCTGACACTCACCCTTTCCATATTTATAAACATTAGTGGGGTCACCCCTTAGTCTCCATTTTCCCCAGCTAAAGAGACCCAGTTCCCTCAGGCTTTCCACATCAAGGACATATTCCATTCCCTTCATCATCTTTATGGCTCTGCACTGGACTCTCAAGCAGTTCTGTGTCCTTCTGGAACTGAGGGACCCAGAACTGGACACAATATTCCAGATGTGGTCTCACCAGGGCAGAGTCACGGGGGAGGAAAACCTCTCTCAATCAGTAACCACACCCCAATTTGTTAGGAAGTCCTCTGAGGAACTGCCATTTGGGTCTGAACATAAACTCAGGGGCCAGATCCTAATTGTGAGTCATTCCATGAGATCATAGTAAATATACTGCATTTTTAAGGGTTGTGGCTGAACTACACAGGATAGGGCAGCATCTTAAATTTTCAAGTTGAGACATTCTATGCCTCTTGGCTAATACTGTTGGTTCTATTCTCTGTGTTTCTGAACCACCTGCAATAAACTGCTGGCTTTCAGAGTAAGTGATACTGGAATACTTCATTCTGTGGGATGCTGATGTCCAGCAGTAACAGTGCCCTCTAATGACACACAGGAGGAATGTTCTGGTGGAAAATCTCTGGTAAGAATCAAAAGCACTGGCCAGGAAGCTGTTAAGAATTTTCCTTCCAGATCTGACAAATCTTCCAAATAAGCATCCAGTAAGCATCCAAATAAGCAATCCAAGGCAATCTGGATGCTTATTTCTGTATTAGAAAAGAGGGACCAGCAGTGAATTAGAATTCTAGCATGAAAAAGATGAGAGTGTACAGAGGAGTTTATCTTGCAGTGACAAGCACTTCCTTCTGCTGTTTTAGGCGGTCTTTGCAACCTGTGCCTGGATAAAACTAACAAAGAATACATCTTGGAGGCAAATGGGGTAGAGCACATAATCAATTGCCTCTCCAGCTCCAATGAGGAGACAGTCATGTCAGCAGTCACAACACTGATGTACCTGACAACACCACAGTCACGTCAGCAAACCACAGCTCTGCCTGTAGTGGAGTGCATGCTTCGCTTCTCTCTCTCAGCCAGCAGAAGGCTAAGCAATCTGGCAACCGTCTTCCTGGAGGACTACTGCACGCCGCTGCAAGTGGAAGAGGCCAGGAACCTAAGTAAACACACAGCAGTGGGTATTCCTCTCCCCAAGGACTGAAGCTGTTGGAAATGCACAGCTTTTGAGAAAGAGCCTTCCCTTTGTTTTCCAAGTCCTCTGCTTTCTGCTCAGGAGGTCAAGAGCATGTCAAGAACAACAGAATGGGAGACATTGGTCATACTGGATTTTCATTACAGAGAGGACAGTGCAGTGCTAGCATGTCAGTCAGGCCAAGCTCCCTGCTAAAACCACAGGCAAATATTTAAAATAGAACAGGTCATGGCTGCTGGAGAGCAGGTTGCCAAGTACAGCCTAGCAGTTAGGGATTTCTCTGCTTGTGTTATGAGGCAGCTTATGTCCCCTCCAGTTCCTGGCTGGTGTTGCCACAGCTCTTCTCCTCAGTGTCAATTCACATGACTTGGAAATGTCACAAGAATGTTATTCCTCCTGCAGAAGAAAGAAGGGGTTTCTCTGCCCTGACAGGCTGCAATCTTCCTACACCCCTTTGGTACAAAACATGCCATCCTGTCATAATGGCACCAGCACCTGGCTAGTAAATGACTACATAGGGCAGGCTGTAGCTGTCCCATAAATGAGGAAGTGGAAAGTTGTTTGTCTTTCATCACTGCCGGTGAGACAGGTGAAGATTAAGAAAGGGCTCATAGGAGTCTGGCTCATGAGAACAGCTGTCTTGTAAAACCTTCTCTTAATAAAACATTAACTTAAATTAAAAAATTAGCAGTTTTCTATAAGCTCATAAGTATTTCTCTACAGCACTTGCAGCCCAGCTTTTACTCACACACACAGGCTAGAAACTGAAGCCAGCTTGGTCTCCTTTCATTATCAGCCAGTGATGCAAAAGGTGACCCAAAAGCCAGGGTAGCTAAATACACAAAATTTAACAGGGTTTGGCTGCTGAGCACAGTACTCCCTCACAGACACCCATGCTGTGGCTCCTCAACTTTCAGAGATTTACTCTTTCTTTTTGTTGTCCCCTTCACCTCCTGTCAGGCCAAAACAAACAGGAGCAAGGTTAAGTGCACAAGCACACGAGAAAAACAAGATCAACCAACCCACAGATGATTGTATTTTAGTGTTTCAATAACATCAAACATCCAAAACTCCAGATATTCCCTTAGTAGAGAATAACTAGCTGAATGCAAAGCAATCTTCTGGAAACCTGCAGAGGAGTCAGCTCTGCAGCACAAGGGCAGCTCACACCTTAACATAACTGACCCCCCAGTAGTGCCCTGCTTGGGTGACAGTGCTCAGTGCCTCCTGGGAATGGGTTTCTCTACCAGCTGGTTGATCCCCAGCAGTGGGAAGAGCACAGCATCCACCTTCCCTGTCATTGCCTACGTTTGCTTTCCAAGATGGCCTTCCAGTTGTCAGCCCAGGACAGCAGTCTCCGGCGTGGTGCTTGCAGCTCAATGTGCCTGTTGTGGCAGCAAGTGAACAGGATGTGCTCCCAGCTCGGGTTGAGCTCTGCACCTGAGAAGAGTAAGGGAGGAAAGCTAGACTCAGCTGAGGAGTTTTCCTCCCCAGCTCACAGCAATTGATGCAAATGCTTTGCAAACCTCTAATGGTGTCCTTGTCATCAAACAGCAAGTCAGCAGATACGACAGTCTTGTCTCGGGTTAGAATAATCCGCTCCACAAACTCGGGTCCCAAATGCTTCTCTACCCACTGGTACTGCAGAGACAAGAAATAAAAGCAATTTCTGCCGTTGCTCTGAGTTCGCACATTGCTGGGGTCAGATCAGCCCCAGCACAGCAGCTTTTCCCTGTAAACCTACATCTGTGTCTACAAGTCTTCACTGCACAGACTGGCCACGGCCCAGGACATGGATTTAACCTGCGTTTTTAACAGCCTTCAGTCAGCACCATGTTCGCTGTGCCTTATCGTTGCTGCATTTACAAGTGGAGCTGGCTGCCTGCCCAGAGCACGTGGATTGTGCCCATCTAAGTCATTCCAGGGATTAAGGTCCCCCTCTCCATTACTGTGCCAGTGGCAAGCAGGACTAATTCCATAGCTACAGCCTCCTCTTAACTCAGTGTTGACCTCTCTCAAGGTAGCTGGATGTTTCCAGCTCCAGATTTAGACAGGTTTTGTCAGTTGAGGATTCTCTGGTACAGAATCCCCTGGGAATATCTCATCCCTGTGGGCCATGCTGCAACAGTTCTTTGCTATCAGTTGCTGACACAGCTGAGCCCAGGTGTCACCCACCAGCTCCAAGAGCTCACAAGCCCCACAAGGCAGCTGGCAGGACATAGCACTCAGATTCCCTGTCCCGTGCTGCTCCTGTGTGGGCATAGTGAGAGGGAAGCCTGGCACAGACAGTGGGATCTCTGGCAGCCTCTGGTGGCTATTGGCTTCATAAATGAATGACTCCGACTTGGGTGGTATGAAATAGAAAGAACTTTCAAAAGCTGCGTCAATACCAGCTAAACAAACCCTCTCCCACCTTTTCCACGATGCAGTGCTCATATTTCCAGAGAGGACTTGTGCAGATGAAAACTTCAGTGCTGAAAAGAAACAACCCTTGTTAGCAGTCAGGACAAAGCCTGCAAGATAACAGAAGAGGGTTGTGGTGTGCAAAGTGTCCTTACTCCCGCATGCGGATCATCTCCTGCATGGCTTCCAGGGCTCCTGGAATTGGATCCAACTCTAGAAAAAAGCCAGGTGACTCATAGACGCTGGCAACCTTAGCCTGCAAAACAGGAGCACCATTAGCAATGCCTCTGCTTTCATCCGATCTCTGTGCACACCAGCTGCCCCGTTACCCTGCGCGTAGGAGCTGTGAAAGGACCAGTGCCTTAGAATGAGGTGGTGCTTCACGCCAGGAATTAATCATAAAGTTTCTCACCTTTAGGGTTCCAGGGAAAGTCCAGCTCAGCCACACGAAAACAAGAAGTTACTCTCTGGTGCCTTGTTTGGAGTGAGGAGGCAGAGCTGGTCCTCACCTGGCCCTCACCTGGCTGTTCCTGCAAGGTGATCCATGAGCAGCACCATAAGCCCAGCCCTGACCTACAGTGCAATCTGCTGATATCTGATAGACGGAGAGCTCATGACTTACTCCTTCCCAGCAGTTGTGAACTTTCTCCCAGTTCTTGTGAAAATCAAAGGAACAAGTTTGAGGCTTCTGCTCCTTTGTCAAATTTGACTGAAATCTGTTTATGGCTCAGGAATGTACTACAGATGAGTGGACAGACACAGGCACTGCCCAGCAGCTCCCTTTTCCTTCAGAGCAAACATGGCAATATGGTGACCAGGATAACCAGCACCCTTCAGCAGAGAGGCCAGGTCAGCACACCCCCAGATTACTCAGCAAGAGAGAATGAAGAGGACAGGAGAGCTAGGAAATACAAGTTTCTTCACTGCTTTCTACAATTTTCAATCACACACTAAACTAACAGTTGTTCAAGGAGCAGATCCTGACTTAAGACAGCTGCTCCGTTGTAACGTGCAGGTGCAAAGTCTACTCAAAAGAGTGTGAGACCGCAGCAGGAGATTCACCGGTGAATCTGTGCTGGCCCAAGAACCTTTGGCTTTGTGAATTCACCTGTGCCTCGCCATACACCTGAGCTGGGCTGGGTCTGGTGGTGATGCAGATGGATCACACCTACCGTTGAATTCTTGTACCTTTTACTGTTAACGAGTTCACTGGTTTGACTCCAACTCTGGTTAATTAATTTTAAGACCTGAAACCCAGTGATAGTTCATGGCCTGTGTTAGATCAGAGGTCACAGCAGACAGCAGCCCTTATTCCACACCTTGTCAGGACAAAGCACCTGTTGCCCCAGCAGTTTCATTCTCAGAGGTTAAGGTTCCAATAACTCTTCTAGCCCAAGACACGTGAATCTTACCTTCCCTGGGGTCACACACTGAACTTCAGAGGTGCCAACACAGCATTTTCTGCTAGCATTAAAGTTGTACATTCCCATACCATGATAAAAAATTGAACACTTAGCTCTGGGCGAGTGTCCTTCAAGGGCAGCCTGCGCTTAGAAATGGTACAAGATTGCTTTATAGTCCAGCTGATGGTCTCCTCGCTCTCTATCACCACTGGGAGATCAGCATAAAACTCATTTCAATTAAGCAGCAATGAGGAGTCTGCACTAAACAAGTCTCCAGATGAAGTGGCTCACTCAGCTATTGTAACTTACAGACAGTCATTAACGGACAGACAGACTGCTGGAAGCATGGCCTCATGCCACATGCAAATCAGAGGAGGTTAAAGAGTCTAGGTGAAGATGTGGCAATTGTATCTGCTCAGACCTCTGCTTCCATGCAAAGCCTCATTGATCTCTGCAAACACTCCCCGGAGCTCTTCCCTAGGAGATTCAATTACAGAACACAGGCTGGTGTATGAAAGCTCCATCCTACAGCAAAACATAGAAATGGACAGGTTTCCACCACATCACAGAAAGGTCTGGCCTTACTGCAGAAAGAAACTCGATTTGATGACTCTTAGAACCCTCTTAGAACCAAAAGCCATTTCTCCACCCTCAAAGAAGTGACCAGAAAGTACAACATTTTTCTTTCCTCGTTCTCATGCCAACACTGCTGAACATTTCCTTTTAACTTCCATTGGCAAGGAAACAACTGCAAAACAAAACAGGAGGAATTAGGTCTGTCCCCATCTGCAATACTTTGTAATAATTCTAGATCTTTTTGCCACTGTGGGAGATGTTGAATCCTTTTGTGAAACTGTCATCTTGAAGGTCTGGGAGACAAATCCCCATGCACCAAATCGCACATGCAGAGGTCAGACAGGCAAGCGCAGTGAAAGAAGTCCAGGGCAAAACAGTTGGTGAATTAAATGGATTTACAATGTGAAGGTAACGATCAACTTAGGATCAAAAAAAAAAAAAAACAAAAAAGCAAATGGTTCAAATGTCAAGAGGTAGCTGCTGATACTAACAAAGCATCAATGGTTAGCAAAAGGGCAATGTGGAAATCACTACCACAGCATCTCAACCCACTGGCTGCCCGTGGATGTAGCAGACACCTGCCACAAAGAACTTGCCAGCAGGCTGATCCCCCCCTTTCAGCAGCTGACAAACTGCATATTCTGTATCTCTGCATGGACAGAGGGCCTGGCAGACCCCCCAGGCACTGCTGGTGCAGGATGGACAAGGTGCTCTCTGTTTGAGCTGCTGGTTCTTGCCAAAGTTGCTCCAGCAGCTGGGTGCAAGGAAAGTCGTTTGCCTGTGGGGATTCCCTTGCATCCCAGACATCCTGTATCATCATAGCAGAACTAACAAGGTCTCTATTTTCAGCCATAAAACCTGTAGGAGCTTCAAATCTTTAAAACATTGTTCTGCCAAGTGTACCTAAACCAGCCAAGAGATGCAGAGGTTCCTGATGAGGGAGACAGACACACCTCCTCATTTTCTTAGGAAGCCAGGCTAATAACAAGCAGTCAGATAAGAGCTTTGCCGCCCTGGTCTGTGTGGGATTCAAACTGGTTATCTGGTTATTTCACTAACACACCTAAGGACCGGGAAGGAAGAAGATGAGCATAAACCAAATTAGGGAATGCCAATGCCAGAAACAGAAGAGACCGCAACTTTCTAGACAGATTGTACTGTAGACCTTCCAAATCAGAGCAAATAAAGAGGCATGACCCCTTGAATTACCTACAAATTTGTTTTGGTCCCAGTGTACCTAAATGGGATTCACTTACAGAATACTCACTTAAGCAATACATCATGTCTACTTATCTAAAACAGTTTAGAACTGACAAGTTCCTAGTTCCAGGAATTTTTGAGCACCAACAGGCATAGATTAGAACTTGGCCATTTTGGAATCTGTAGACATGCTGCCTGGACTCAGCACCCTGGTCACTATGGAACAGGAGGGAAATCAAAGTCAGTTATCATTTCTTAGCAGTAAAAAACTTACAGGCTCACTATGGGACCTTAAAATTAGCACCATCTTCTTAGGGAAGCACATGGCACTTTCAGCATCGTACACCAACATCCACTGTGCTTCCTTACAGAAAACACCCTGTGGTAACCAGAAGGAACCCTGGAGTCAGGATTCACCCTGACATCAGGTTCAGGGAAGGAGGGAACAAGGAATCCTGATGCCAAGATTCACAGTATTTTTTAATTTTGCCTTGCAAATGTCTGATACCCACTCAGTCATTAGCAAACATCAAAAATAGCAACCCTTTGCACAGTTGCAGCTTGTACCATCAGCTTTTACCTGCCGTGCACTCTGCCTGCCAGGGCATGCTGCGGGAACGCTGCAGATGTGGGGGTTTATTAGCTGTACAAACCCATAAATTACAGCTGTATTTCACGTCCCACTATGGAGCTACAGGAGTCTTGCAGGGAGCTCAGAACCCGTCAGGGGAGTCACTGCCGCTGCAGCACAGCTAGAGCAGCGCACCGGGGTGAAAGAACAAGGGGAAGGCGAGCCAGCCAGCAGTTTCGTCCAGTCGCTCCCGAGACAGCCCTGCCGCACAGTGTGAGGGGCTGGCCGGAAGCACTCTCGTTATTTCCACAGCAATTAAAGCTGCCGACGTGAAACAACCCTCTTAAACTGCCCCCCTCGCCACAGCCCCGCACGGCCCCCGTGGGTAGGAGGAGGTTCAGAGAAGGAGGGAACAAGGGGAAGCTCCAGCCCCGCTCACCGCCAGGTCCTCCCGCACGCCACGGTACTGCTCCCGCACCGAGAAACCCCGGCGGTCCCGCAGCTCCACGCGGGGCTCTCCGGGGAAACGGGAGGCGAAGCCCCGCAGCACCGCGCCCTCAAAGTCCGCTAGGACCCCGTCCATGTCCACCAGCACCCGCAGCGGAGCGCCCGCACCGCCCATGCCCGCGGCACCACGCTGGCCGGGACACCCCGGCGCTCCCCTCCTGGCTACTCATTAGCTGAGCCCTGCCCTCCCGGCTACTCGTGAGCCCTCCCTTCCTGGCTATGCATGAGCGGGGCGGGCCCACGGGGGAGGTCGGGTGGGCTCCGCCAGCACAGGCCCGACCGGCTGAGGGCGAAAAGGAGAGGGAGGGGGAGCAACAAGGAGCCCCGCAAGGTCTCCCTCAGCAGCGCAGGGTAACCGGGACAGCGGCAGCTCCTCTCAGCCAGGGTCTCACTGGACAGGCACCACAACGGGTTCCGCAGGTCGCAGGGCTTGAGGACAAAACACAAGTTGATTATTTTCCACCCTCAGGGCCACAAAACAGGTACCACCATGTACCATGCAGCCCGTGGCCATGTCAGCCGCGAGAACACCACCCCAGCTGTAGGGGAGGAGAAGCTTCGAGCAAACCCAGTTTTATCGGTTCAGCAACCCAGCTTCCAAACTGATTTGGACAGTGAGGGTAGTTCTAAGCACCAGTTCTTCCAGGAGGAGGTGGGAAAGGCTCCAGCACACACACCAGTCCTGCACAAACCCGCTGGTCTGGCTGATCGTGCAGCAGAACTCCCTGCAGGACACGAGAACTTCATGGTTTGTTTTCATTCCACCCCTCCCTCGTTAGTGCCCGATACTGTCTGTCTGTATGCGCATGTGTGTGTGCAAGAAGAAACTTTTGTCTGCTTTCTTGAGAAAAAATGTTTTTGATTAAACAGATTCTGTGTGTCAACACACACTCCACACTTCCACGATCTACAAGATAAAAATGAAGATGTAAGTCAGACACCTTTTCTGGATGATGGTGAGCTCAACCCAGGTCTAAGAGCTCCCTGCTGGTGCATTCCACCATGACTGGAGTGGAGCAGGTTGGCTGAGACAACTGAAAGAAAAACAAAACCAAACCCACTCATGAAATAAAACCCACACAGGAAACACTGCTTCAAAATTTCTATATTATTTACTTTTAAGCAACAGTCCAGCTTTGTGAAATTACAACACACACTTTAAAGGATGAGATTTTTCACCTCATGGTCAAGCACCAGCATGATCATGCACAGCATTGAGTCAGTTGTAAAAAAAATGCCCTGTAATTTTTTTTATTTATACGATCCACTCCACCTTTACTGAATAAAATCTGAATAAATTCCCTCCTAGCATTTGGCCAGGTGGCTCTGGTCATCAGCCTCTATTTGGCACGTACCCTGCTTCATACTAGTCCAGTATCAAGATTTGTTAATTCTTGTTGAAGGCAGCACGGTGTACATTAACCACATCACAATTTCTATGGCACAGCAGGGCTCAAGGCATTTACCACGTACAGTCAATGATGCCTTTTAGATCCCCAAGTCCCCCAAATGCGGAGGAAGGGGCTGCTCTTGCTGATTGTTTGCTGGCCTGTTTAACCAGGATTCTAGACCCTTGTAAAGCTAAGGGGTTCTAAAAAAACCAAAAATCTCAGTACAAAAACCCTCTAAGCACACTTAGAACCAATCTACTCTCCTTTGAATTACGTTACTATACGTCATAAAGCTTTCCCTCAAGTCTAGCACTAGAAAACACTCATGTCACTTCCAGTAGATCTGGGGGAAAACACAGGACAGAAGTGGAAAAAACCTTGATCTCAAAAAAAGATGGAGTACATAAAGTGCTTCTTTTTAATGAAAGAAATTCGAGATGTACAGTCAGGCTCAAGTTGTGCAGTTCACAAGCATGGGGGAAAGAAACAGACACGAGTTCAAAACAGGAAGGGAAACGTTTAACCGAGGACTAGGCTGGACTTGCCACCAGGTGGATTTCTCCTGGACGGTGCGGGTGCTGGTGTTACTGGGCTAGGAACAGGTGCAGCAGGCAGGGATTTCTCTTCATTCTGACCTGGGGCAGCTTCTACATCAGCCTCAGTGTTTTCTAGAAGAAAAGAAGCTTTTGAAGTGTTTGATGTGGATGATGAAAGCCAGATGTTTCACTGGCTCAGACAGATCAGCTCCTGTCAGTCTTCTCCAGGCTTACAGACACATGGGGTGCTGCTGTAAGCTGCTGGCAGGACAGGCTCAGCCCTCTGAAGTGTTTTTCAGATGAACTCTGAAGCATCATAGTTTAGTTTCAGGCATTTGAGAGCCACATTCACTCAGGTCTTAAGTCAGCGTATGACTTGTTATTGTAACTCAAGTCTGAGCAGGTGCTGGAAACCAAGACACAGAAGCACCAGCGCTTGTAAGCAAGAGCTCGTGTTTAAACCACATTCCCAATTTCATGACTGGAAGGAAAAGTATCTGACAGGCACTTCAGAGTCTTCACAAGGAACAGACTAGGGAGCAGCCATGCATCAAACAATCCCTGGAAAGTACATGACAGATTGTTTTAAATACTTCTGAACAACCACAAGTGAAGATGGGACACAGAAGGAATCCTTCACAGGAAGCACTTTAAATACTGCAGCAAATAACTGCTGTCCACTTCACTGGCCGGTAATTAATGAGCACACAGTGTACGTTAGTGTCTCACATTTCTATAGATTAAAACTCAGTTATGAGCCAGAAGTACAAATCAGCACCAAGTCACTCCCAACACTGGCAGAGTGAGGGGAGTGGAGCTTCAATGCCAGCTCTGTGAGCAGGTACTTCAGCTGTTTTTAACTGACCTGAGTTTCATCTAACAGTCACTAATCCCTGGTTTGGAGGATTTAGGGAAGAGGCAAAACAAGACTTGTTTCCCATTGTCTCCCTGATGCCACCCAACATTCTGCTGGTGCCTTCAAACATTTCAGAGAACTTCCAGCAGTAAGACTGGGAGCAGCTCCTGGGAGGTAACTGCTGCCCAGAGCTGGACACAAGACCAGCATGGTTTAGGTGTTGGGGATTTTTTTCCCCCCCTAGATGCATTACTTTATACTTACACAAAGATTATCATGCCACCTTTTTCCCTGCCTACCTTATAAGAAGTCTCAGTCCTTCTCACAATGAGATTTTCTCACCATCAGCACAATTTGACAACTTAAAGAGCTAATATCCCAAACAAAATTGGAGACTTCACTGCTCATTACCTTTCTCAGGTCATGGATGAAGGCACTGAATAAAGCCAGCCCCAGCATCACTTCCCATGGCTCATTTTTCCAACCTGAAAGGCGATCACTAAGCCCTACTCTCTGCATCCTATTCTTTAGCTACCTTCCTATCCCCAGGAGTAGCTTTCCTCCTATTCCATGGCAACTCAGTTTATTAAAAAAAAAAACCATCCCAAACAATAATCTCTGATGCAGACTTGTATCAAAAACACCAAAAACTCACTCGTGTCCACTGAGCCCCCCATATCCATGCTTCTAATAATCTCAAAGAGCTCCAGCAGCTTAGTCTAGTCTCCCTGCAATCAGAAATAATCTGCACTGGATTTTCTGCTGTATTCATTAACTCACAGGCCCATATGAACAAAACAGTTAATATAAAGTTTTAAATTTGAAGCTTCTGCAGCTCACGCATTCCACTAGCTGCTTACTCAGCAAGGCCAGAACAACCACGGCCATGCCCACTGCTCCCACGGCCCTGAATGCTCTATTGTCCCTGCCCCAGCACAGACCCACCACTGTGCAGCTCCTCTGCCCACCAAAGGCCAGACTCCACCTTCCTGAGCATCCTGTAGATTCAGTCATTGGGGACAGTTGATGAGTGCTGTCCAATTCTCCTTAGCTAGTCACATTCATTGAGTAGACAGAGCTAAATGAGTCACACAGGAAACAAGAATTACTGTCACAGGAGATGCTGGGGGAAGTTTCTATAGCAGTTAGAGGTGCATGGAGCTAGTTCATAGACGCAATCATACTTCTCACGTACTAAACTTATGGATAAGTTTGCCAACCTGTGAACTAATGGGATAAATGTAACAGGATCAGATTAAATGTCAAAGCTTTTTCTGTATGAGAAAGGGTATTGTCTCTGAAACAGCTTCCTACTGCAGACCATTGCACAGAAAGGAGCTGCAGCTTCCAAGGAGGAAGCATGAACACCGCCACAGAAGGAACAAAGTTTTCTTCCCCTAGCCAGGCAAGAAAATAAATACATCCCCCGTCTGACACCTACTTGAGGTTTTATAATCAGTCACATACAAAACCTAGCTTCCAAATTCAAAATAATGAAATTTTTTCATGAAAAACCTACTAAGAATCTAGATTTGCTGTGAATTTGTATGCAGACAGCCTGTACTTGGAGGTATGTTCATTCAGCCCCTTTAAAAGCCCAGAGAGGGCTCTACAAAATCACTTGTGTGACAGGTAGGGTGTTCACCAGCCCATGCCTGCCATCTCACACAGCAGGGACAGCATACAACGACACATCCTGGTGAACAAATCTCTCTGCTCCATTAAGCTACCCAAGATACCCAAAACTATCAATGGGAGAAATTAACAATCCATCAAGGCTCTTGGGTATCTGCCAGACACACCATTTCCAGGAAGCATTAACTACTCCTTCATATGTATCACCAGTGGAAGTTCAATGCTCAAACCTTTGCCTGTTGTTTTATTTAATCTTGAAAAATGTAGTTTATTCACGGTCACAACAATACAAAACCCATTACTCTCCTGTAACACTTTTGTTTTTTAACGCCCACCTCCCAGCACACATTTACTTAGAATCATGGAATCATTCAGGTTGGAAAAGACCCTTGGGATCACCGAGTCAAACAATCAATCCTACTCTACAAGTTCACCCCTAAACTGTATCCCCCAACACTACATCTAAGCATCTTTGAAACTCATCCAGGGATGGTGACTCAACACCACCCTGAGCAGCCCATTCCAGTGCCTGACCACTCTTTCTGTAAAAAGAGTACAAACCTCCTTCACTGCCACCTACCAGAAACAAACCAAAGGCTAACATCTGAAAATGTGAGGCAGAGAGATCACTTCTCACCCAGTTTCAGTCTGCTGTTGCTAAATAGCAGCCCTATCTCTGCTTCCTCCCATTCCCTCCCCCTCTTCTTTTGCCTCACAGCTGCCTGCAGGGTCCCATCTGACCCCATGGTGAGCTGGTTTAATCAAATACCAGGAGAAGCAGCAGAGCCCTTAGATCAGTTCACTTCTATTATCAAACCACACCCTCTTATTGGAGGACAAACTCTAGATGCTTATGGTGTTAATTAAGATCAGACTGACATGGAAAAAAAATACTGGAGCAGCCTGCTAAAGAAGAGACTTATTTGGGGCACAGATACCACTCAGGAGTAGTTAAAAATATTCTGGAAAGAATTCCCCTCACTCCCAGCAGAAGTCTTTTCAGGACAGGGAGCTGCTAATGGGTTTAGTGATCTCCCACAACTCTTAGGTGTTGAAAGTAGCACCCAGCCAGCATGCACATTCCTCTCTTCAGGAAGTAGCTAGTCCTGAGGTGAATCTTACAAAGGAGAGATTTCCAGCCTCACAGCTAGAAAAAACACATCAAGGTTGACAAGCTGCTGCTAGGGGAAATGCTGCTGTTTACATGAGATCTACAGTTGCAAATGAACTTCCTGGGCAAAAAAGAAAAAAATAGAAATAATCAGCATTTGAAAAGCAACAGTAACTTAAAAGCCAGTTCATGCAGACTGTTTCAGAGGCACTGGCTGGTTTTGGTTAATTTAATCAGTGTAGTGTTTGCTGTATGAAGACAGGAAAGAAGTAAGTTGCTAAACTAAAATCAGTGAAGTTGATGATAAGCTAACTATAGCAGCAGTACAGTCTTGTAGTCACTGAACTCTCTGCTGGATGGTATCCACTCTGCCTTCTAGCACTTAAACAAATCTTGATACCAACTGCTGCTGGCACATACCCAAACAGGACTGTTCTCATTTCTGACCTGATGACTAACAGGTGCTCTGCCATGTCATTCCACATCCACACCGAATGAGTCAGGTCGCTTTATTGATTCCATAGATCCAAGAGACAACCCCAAGCCTCTCCTAATACATTGACCATTTACATATCCTATACACACTTTTTAAAAAAAAAAGTTTCAAAAGTACCCAAATGCATAAGGCTTTTACTAGAAGAGCCCAAAAAAGTTACTCACCAGAAATTTCACCACCACCATCTGCTCCCTAGAAGAGAGAAAACAAATTATATCTCTCACTTCACAACATATTTTCCCCTTCCTTTGAGAGGGTACTCTGTACTCCAATGTGACCACAATGGTTGGTCACACTGCTCTACCTAGCAACACCTTCTGAGTGACAGACCCAGTGAAACACTTCTGGAGCAGGACTAGGCTCTTTGGGACAGTTACCAGAGTGGCACAGTGGGTTCTGTGCACACATTTCTGTATATAATGGATTTATTAGCATCAGTTCTTATGGAGTGATTCAAAATTTCATCAGCTGTTTATTTACTCAATGCACTCCTCCAAGTTTAAAGAGATGCCACTGAAGTAACCCTGATGACCTGCAGCACATGGCATACTTATTCCCACACTGTGAAGGGCACGGATGGGCACAGAACTTTATTAGATACAACATCCTACATGACGCAGCAGATAGGTAATGAGAGCGTTGTAACTGCTGAGCTGTAGTAACAGTTATACTGTGAGCAATCAGCAATAGCTCAGTTTCCCTTCATTTCTACTGAGCAATTCTTTCCAACACCAGTTATCTGTGAGCAAGGCCAAGAGCATTTGTTCTGTTATGGATATTTAACTTGTGAGACACAGATCAGGTTTTCTGCAACACAACTGATAAAAAGTTTCCTGCACCAGACAAACAGCTCCTCATTCTCTTCCAACTGAATCAGTTCACAGGCTGCCAACTGGACACAGATACAAAAAAATCTTCCAGCAGCAGCCAAGGCTCCTCAATGGCACCAGGTTTATCAGCTTCTAGAGATTTAACTTTGTTAGTTACCCAGTGAAACTGATCACACGAATATAAACAGAGGAACTCCCACAAATCTATCACCTTAAATCAGAGACTGAGCTGTAGTAACTAGGTCCAGCTTCTCTTGTTTGTAGGTCTAACTACTGCATAAATTAAAGCATTCTGCACTGGAAGAATCTGTTTGCAAAGCTGAGACCACAGCAATGGTAAACAATGTTTAACAATTAAGTAGAAAATAGCATTAGACTAGAGGGTTTATTTTTGCTTTCTGTGGTAGTAGCTACAAATTTAATCTCATTTGTATTTGCTAAACTGAAAAAAAGACATTTAGCCAATCTAACACTGCAAATCATGCTCCACATTGCTACCAAGCAGACAATCTACACAGAAAACAGCACATTAAAGTATTAAAGACAGTTACAGAAGTAAAATTAGCATCGATGCTACTGAGGTAAGTTCTTGTTGGGATACAAAACCAAGTCCTTTGTCAGGTCTGCAGTTTGTGGCAGGTAACTACTGTTTGCAAAATCTGTTAAAACACAAAAATGACAGGTCTGAAGCTAAGGGTGAGGCTAGATTTTGCACCACTTCATTACAGTCTAGTCTCATCAGCAACAAGAGTTAAGAGCTCTAGAAAGGGTCCTTTTAGAAAAATACAGCCTTCATCAACATACTGTATAGACTACCAACGGAAAAGAGAACCTTCAAGAAAAGAACAGATTCAAGAATAAGGCTTCAGATCCTACAAAGTTTCCGAGTGTGTGAACATCAATGATAAAGCAATCACACACAGAGCTTGAATTGTTTCACTATTAGGCTCTTCAGAGTTCATGTACTGACCTTGGGATCTACAAAGTCACCACAGTTTGCTTCAGTTGAGTTTGTCCTTTGTGGTCCAGATGATTCACAATCGTCTCTGATTTCACCTGGCTTGGTCCCTACAAGTAGAGATTGATTCTAATCAGGCTGCAAGACAAACCTACTGGGAAAGCAGACCACATAAAGAGTTTGGGATGCTTTGTTTGTTGATTTCTTCAATTAAAGCTTTACTATTCTGAGTTCTGGTCCTTTAGAAAATTACTCTCAAACTACTGCCTTACAACAGCATCTCTCACATAGCTGAGAGTCTCACTGAAAGTGATGGAAATGAGGGTGAGCATCCCAGGGCCACCCATACTGGCTGTGCTCTGCAGAAATGGAAGCTCAGTCTCAGCTGAACTTCCTCTGCATAATCAACTCCAATCACTGCTATTGCAAATACTAAGACATGAGTCCACCTTACTGCGACTTATTTGGAAAAACTGTTTCCAAAATAGACTTCTTTGCTTGCAACATTTGTGCCCAAGACTTGCAGCAGTAAAAAGTCCTTTGTGGAAGCAACTGAAAAAGAAATAAGAAATCCCATGCAAGCAGACATCATTTATAGTCCTCAATTTCCAAATAAGAGGTGAACTCTAGTTTTCCACACTGAGCCGCCGGCAGCTTTAGGCTCACATAGAAAATGAATCAATGCATGTCAGCAGCTCTGGAAACAAAGCACTGCATTCTTACCTGAAGATTTAGCCCAGGAAGGTGGGTTTTCCTCAGGAGTTCCAAAGATGCTGGATGCCATTTTGTTCCTTCGCACAGGTTGCTCTTTTGGTTCATCAAAACCCAATGAGAAGTTGGACCCACCGCCGGGAGGACGCAGCACTCTGGGGAAGAGAGTCAGCTTTAGAACCTTGCATGTAGCACCACCATCACTAAGCCGCACTCTGACACATAAAACCAGACTAATCAGATCGTTGTTAGCTCTTGTAATGTTCAAATAGAAACTACACGGGATGACTGTGTGATGAGTTGGCTTTAACAAATGACACAGACTGCCATGGCTTTAGTGCATCATTTGAAGTACCAAGGCAATGCCTGCCAGTGTTCAATTCAGACACCACATTCCACTGCTCTTTGCTTTAGCAACAGTTACAAGAATAAAATACTCCTGCACTCTGCTTGTGCCCTGGTTTCGTTTGGTGTTAGTAAGAGCTGCTGTGACTACCCTTCAGTCTGAGTTGATTAGAAAATAAAATCTGTGGGCACGTCAAAATTCCAGACAACCCCACGAAGGAGGACATTAGTCTACACACTGGCAGCACAGTGAAGACTGAAGTTTGGCGCATAAGCCAGAGAACTGGTTGCATCACTAATGACTGGGGGCTGCATTTGTTTCATTGGAAAACGACTCAAATGCACAGATAAGGTGCAATTAAACAGTTTTGAGTAGGACTATTATTAGGAGACACGTGTACAAAACTCCAGATAAATAACCCAACAATTTTCTGTTAAGAAGAACCCTGCTTGATCCTTCATACCATGGTCTGCTTTCCAGCTTTGCAGAAATCAAAAGTAACAACAGCAGCAATATTTAAACGTAAATTCCTTCAGATCTTATTTTCTTCAGCCTATGACCTCTTCCAGGGTGATGTGTTAGCTGGGGAACCCAGACAAAAGCCAGGAGAATAAATAAAAGCCAGAGCATATGAGAACTGTCACAGTCCCTATAGAGCTGTGAGCAAGCAACAGAGCTTGAGCTTTGGAGATACCCAGTGCTTTGAGATTAAGACCACAATAAGGAAGGGATGGGGCGTACACTTAGTCTTTTTTTATCTTTACAAACAGTTTCATAAACTACCAGTTAGAACTTCACAGCAGACAGCAGTGCACAGCATGTCACTGCAAACAGATAATCAACACAAAGAGTACGTCTGATTTAAGTGTCATCACCACTGGTGATTCAGATCTTTTGAGACTTTGTACCTACTACACACCCAACAGCAACACAAAACCACCTCTCCAGCCTACAGAGCTCAACTACCACAACGGCAAAACAAATCCACAAAGGCACATGGCATGGCTATTTAGTGTTACTTAACCAGCAAAGCCCTTAACAAAATTCTTCTCCAGAGTTCTAATTACTAGTGCTCAGCTGCTATTGGGAGGATCCCAAAAGACTGCACTTGTTTTAAGAACACAAGAACATTTTTTGACTTGCTTTGTCTCCCTTTCTGGATTAAGGGAGGTGATGTTGGTCTTTAATCTTATCACTTTTCCAGATGAAAAGTCCCCATAAAGGTTTATTTTCTTAGTTACAGCTGTTGCACTTACTAAGTTGAAGAACAGTCTGTCCCAAGAAGGGCTTGTTCCCACAGCTGAGATCACCTGGATTTTAACACAGCTCTGAAGCTAGCGCTTTTTTAAGGGTACAACAGTCTCCACTGACTGTCTTAATGAAAATAACATAAGACAACTATTAAAAAGGAAGAATCCCTCTTGCCAATCTCAACTGAAGGTTGACAGATTTTATTAGAAGCCTCTCACAGCCTCAAGATGCTAGAACATGCCTCATCAAAGCCACATCAGACACTTCAAGCAACGAACCACTTAAACCTGCACCTGATACCCAGTGATGTCTACTGAAAATCCATCCACAGCTCCATCCAGGACACGCTCCTGTAAAAGGTCTGGCGTTTTCAGTCTGTTTCAAAATACCCCCCAAAAAAGCTAAAAGCAAACAGGAAACATCTGCTTTGTCAAGCCAAAACCTTACAGGGATAAAGACGACACACGACGGCTTGGGAAAACCACATGATCCTGTCCAAGGCAGCGGTTCCTCTTGACGAAACGTTGTGCCGGCCCCGGAGCCTTGAATCTCTACCCCCACAACCTGCCAAGTTTTCTTTGTTTCCAGACAGGCTGCGGCCTCCCCCGACCCCAGCCTCCCAGCCCCCGTCTGCCCCCGAGATCCGGCTGGGAGTCGGGGGAAAGGGCGTGGGAGAAGCAGCAGAAGCTCCACGAACCGGCCCCGGCCAGCGACCGGGCGAGGGCTACGGCGTGCGGGGACCGGGCAGGGAGCGATACGGGCCGGGGGAGGGGAGCACGGACCGAGCAGACAATGGAGCCCGCTCAGCCCCACCCAGATCGCGGCAGCCTTCGGGGCTACTCCGGTCGTGGCAGTCGCGAGGAGGGAGCAGCGGGCAGATAACTGGGGAGCAGGGACGCAGCCGTGTGTCACCCCCCACCCCACCCCACGATGGGGCTGCGCGGCTGCGGAGCCGCCTCCCCTCTTTGTTCAGAAGCGCAGTGACTACCAGGCGCGGCCGAGCAGCCCGGGGAGGGTCTCGTCAACCCCCACCCCTGCGGCTCTCGCACTCCCGCGCCGGGCAGCTGCCGCAGGGCATGGCCAAGGCCTCACCCCCCACTACCGCAGCTGCCCCCTGTGGGTGCGGCCGCCTCCGCCTGGGAAACGGCGAGGAGGAACCGCACACGGCGAGACCCAGCGCGGCCGGTGCCCGCTGCTCGCTCAGAGCCGTTCCGGGCAGCCCTGAAAGAAGGGAGCAGCGACAGCCCCACCGCGAACCCACTCAGTTCCCCCCAAGCCCCCGCCGGACCTGGAGCTGTTTCTGCCACTGGGGTCCATGCCCGAGAAGGTGGTCGTGGTGGTCATAGCGGGAGCGCCGGGGCAGACAGACAGAGCAGAACGAGATCCGTTGAGAGCCCAGCGGGGAATGACAGTCCCGGAGCGGAGCACCCCCCGCTCACTACCTCCCTCACTGCTGCCGGTGACAACCGCAACCACCGCCCGCACCGGCCACGCTTCTTATACCCAGCTCAAGGTCCTCCCCCCAGCTGCCTCCTCATTGGACGGTTCAAATGCAACCCCGAGCTGCTATTGGGCCGTGCCTTGCCACTCTGCCCTTTGTTCCGCCTCACCGCCTCTTGCGGACGCCTTGTCTCATCCGCTAAAGCCCATTGGCGAAGCAATACGTCGGCTCTGCGGTGATTGGCTGCACCTGGGCAGGACGCCCTTTGCTGCTAACTGGCGGGGAGGCCCGTCACTCACAACAGACGAGTCCTGATTGGCTGGGCCACTCCTGAAGGCAGACAAAAGTCTCGGAGCCGGTTCCCTTGTGAAGAGAGGTTCTGGTTTCGTCGCCCCGCCCAGAACCACGGGCACCCCTCTGTCCCCCACTGCCCTCAGAGGCACCGCTGGGGACACCACCATAGGCTCCATCTCAGCCCCTACACATCTACCACCGCCCCGGGAGGCGACCCGGCCTGTGCCAGCACTGAAGGTACCTCAGAGAAGTGTCATGGTTCAACTTCTAAACACGAGGAGGAACAGTTCAGAGGCCATCAAGGAGCCAGAGGTTGTTCACCCAAGTAGAGACTGGCTCCAATGAGGAAACACATGGGGCTGTCACTTCATCAGCAGGTGTGGTGGAGTACAGTTTGCCATATTGGGGGATTTTGGAGCAGTGGATTATTCTGAGACTCATGCGACTTTCCCTGGAGCATCTCTGGTGGAGAAGGAAGCCCAGCAACATTGCTCACCTGCCATCTTAAAAGCAGGAGCCTGCATTACTTCGGTGCCTTCAGCTTCCACCCTGTGTCAGCACAAAGGCCATACAACACCAGTGAAGCTACCAGATACTGGCTCTTGACTGATGTGTCAAACCCACCTTGGATCTGCGGCTGGGAGCTGCCTCAGCTCCTACAACTTTCAGACATTCAGATGCTTCTTTGATCACCACTTTTACTCCAAAAATCAATGCCTGAGGATCTCACATTTCAAATGTTAATTGGGATAAAATTTCCATCCCTCCCCTTTTCAACTAATGAAACTCCTTAACACTCAGAAAGCACTTTTCTCTAGAAAATTGAAGTTCTGTCTGAGGTACCTCACTCCATGTCCAACATGACGTGTCAAGCCTCTGAATTATCACCAGCCTCAATACTGACACAGCTCAGGAAAGAGCTGAACTGCTCAAACTACACAAACAGCTTTGTAGTTGTTCTAATCTAGGATTTATAACAAAATTCTTGTTTAAAAAAAAAAACCAAAACACCTCAACAAATCCTCAACCACTATTTAGGTCCCCAGGGAGTTCTCTGTCACATCACATCTTTGTAGAGGTAGATTAAAGGGAAATGCTATGCGACGTGACACAACTGTTTTAATTTTATTATCCCTTAGGCTCGGGCATTAAGTCAAATGATCCCTACTCATGTCCAGGTAAGCATCTGCTCTTTCAGGAACTTTCAAAAGTATTTTGTCATTTAATGCTTTTTATTCAAACCCACAACATTTGACTCTTAAATTTGTACCCTTGAGACACACAGAGTCATTTCTTTAAGTTGAAAGGAAGAAAAACCTGTTCCCCCTCTGACAAAGCTAGTTTCAACATGCAGCTTTAAAACCCTAAACTTTTGGTATTTCCGAGGGACCCCCTACTGACCTCTCAAGACAGTCCTGACTGCAGGATATTCTTCAAATGAAAGCTGATTATTTACCCACAACAAGATGATGGGGTCTATGGAGATACCTCAAAAACTGGGCTTGCTATCCTTCCTGGGATGATGACATTTGACCAGAACAATTCTCAGCAGCTGTTTAAAACAACTCCAACACCAAACAACTCCACCTGTTGTTGAAATTCAACCACAAATGAATGCAAACAGCATCTGGAAGTGAGAACAAGACTTCAGGAAATGCAAGAGATACCATCAACACGAGAAAACCCTCTGCTTGGTCATCCTTCCATGACAAGGTTTCTTCTTCATGCCAGCCCCTGTTACTTATGGCATTGTCAAAGAATACCCTGCATTCCAAGTACATTACACAAAGAAAGTTTTTGACTGAGTCTTGTTTTTTTGCCCAATTCATTCACAACCAAAGGTAAAAATTAAGTGTCAGCTAAGAAATCAAAGCCTACATCACAAGTGGTGCATGGTGAAAGTTCAGTTGAAACCTGGTACCCTGCAGATTCAACAGTTTGTCCTAAAGAGCAGATTACAAAAACCCATTGAAGTTGCTTCAGTGCCTTTCTACACCTTCAGGTAAAATTTACAGCAGTAACTGACTGCGGGAAGGGGGCTCTAGTCACAGTGTCCAAGCTCCTCTCACAGCTGCAGAGATGCAATTCTGAACGACATAAAAACCAGTGTCCAATGCACACTGCTGTTCTTGTCTGGGCGTCCAACAGAGTTTTCCAGAGCACTGCTTTGCAGTGGCAAAAACACCCAGCTCCACCACTGGAAAGGGAAAGTGTCTGGACAGTGCTCAAAGAGCTTCTCTTTGAGCTCTTCTATTCTCTTTTTGTTTTGTCTGAGTTTGCTTAAGCTGTCAAATTTTCTTAATCAAGTGATCAGCTAAGAGCCCTTGCAGGGCATCTGATGGGCTTTAATGATGGTATCTATGGACTGGATGCTGAGAGAGATCAAAACCACCAAAACCAGCACTAAATTAATCACAAAGAGCATCCTTTGCATCTATGTCCGCCTGGAGAATATTCCTCTTAATGAAGAGCTACTGTTTACAATTTATTTGTACTTCCGCAACCTCAGTTTTTCCACAGTGCTCTACACTCATCCTCTTACTGTGAGCTATTGTCAAAGCTACCACTCTTCTCATAGTTCCCATTGCCACTGCAACTCCTCAACAACTCTGACACTTGTGTTGTCTACAGCTCCACACTGTCCCTCATTACATTTGGGATCTGTGCTGACAGGATCACTTTTATAGTACCATCAGCCCAACCTAATTCCTCTCACATGAAATTCTTCAGAGAGGGGAGAACTCTTCCCCTCAAAAGGACCCAAAAAATTCATAGACACTGAGTCTCCAGTAAGATCATGAGCCCCACACCGCTAGTGAAGAAACCAGGAAACCAAAAGGCCAACTAAAAGCTGAAACCAGGAACCAAAATTCAATCTTCCATCTCTTATTCTCACACTCTTGCATCCCAACCATCGGTGAGAGAGGCTGTAACTACCAATTAATTGTGACACTGAGTATAAAAAAAGGGAAATTAGAATATTAAATTATTCACTATCGTACCCATTCAGCTGGGCAACCAGTTAACAGCCAGAATGAACACACCTCAACAATCCAGAGAATGAAATGCATTCATTACAGTGGTAATACAATTAAGAATAATTCAGGTTATTTAAATGCTTTCAGATGATCTTAGTACTCCACAGCAGTCCATCATGCCAGCTGATAAGAGGCTACAATCTCTCAATAAAAATCCTTAGAGTTATTGTTCCCTTTCAATTTAATAGATGATCATCAAAGAAACATTTCATTTTTCATTTTTAGCTTTGATAACAAATTGCTATTCCTTAGAAATTCAATTCTTTCCAACTGGCTGGAGCAGAGAAAGTGTTCAGTCTCTGAGCCAGTCACATTATACCTTTTCATTAATGTTGCAGCAATGGTCACAATAGAACCAGTATCCCACATACAAAACGACAGACTTACATTACATTGTCTGACTCAGGAGAAAAGAAATGAAGTTACTAGACAGGAATATTCTTGCAAACAAATCATCTTGCTTTGACTATAACCTCTACAGAGATGTATCTGTTCTTATATCGTTATTTTAGTACCTCAGGAATTTGTCTTTTGTTGAGAACATCTCCATCTGTGAGTGCAACAACCTCTCACATTACCACTTGGGAGTATTTCCTTACACTCTTGGCAGCTCAGGGTGTTCTGTTCCACAACAGCCTTGCACTCCCAGAACCAGCATATTGGGCCTGATCTTCACAAGAGGCCTCCTAACTGGGCACTGCCCTCTTTGTGCAGATGCACCAAGGCACTGATTTCAGGTGTAACTGCTCACTGTGCTTTCTGTCTGTCATTATCACTCCATACAGGACTAAAACTGCCTTTAGTACCTGAAACAACCCACTTTGGTTACATCTTTTAAAATAACTGGAAAGCCAAGTCATGCTTGAGGTTCTGCCCATTCCACCACTGATATGGCAACTGAGGGAATGAAGAACTGGCAGATGCTAAAGGCAAGGTCTTATCATCCACAAGAATTCACTGTTGTATCCAATTACAACTTGCTCCGTTGTTTTTCACTTTAAAACCACAAGAGGAGTTATTAACTAAATTGCACGGCAATCACTTTAGAATACATTATTTGAAAATTGTGGGGAATAAGATAATTTGCTCAGGCTCTTGAAAGATCCCAGCTGCTTAATAAACATGAAAAACTTACCTCCCGGCCCATGTCACAGACCTCTTTGCCCACTTTTCCTTTATCCTCCAACACGTGGACCTCTAGTAGTCCGTTAGATTACCAGTGTAAACACAAGAACTGCCACAAATCCAGCCACACCAAACAGTTAAGTGAGCTCCAAAGAATTGGATCCAGATTGCTTCATACCACTTCCAAATTATCAGCCGTAGTAGCAGCTTTCTTAGTGAAGTCACAGGAAAACCACTGAGGTCCCAGCAAGCAGGAATCGACAGTTCTCTAGCAGCGGAGGAGCAGTACTGACAAGCAGCAAGTTTTGTCTTAAGGAGAGAATTTGCAAGACCATGCAAGAAGACTTCTAAAAAGATGTTTTAAAAAGCATACAGGTTAGTATTTCTGCATTGCTGTGCTCACTAAAAAGTATCAGAATATGCTGGTCTGCTTAACAGTTTGCTAGACTTATGGGAACCACACATCTGAGGCTCTCAAGGAACTAAGTCACTTAAGATCTTCTAGAGTTTCTTGATTCAAGGAAGTATCTCTCAGAAGAGATCATTTTATCAGTTTTTGACCGCAGTCACCATCTTACATAAACACCATTCAGCACTGTTAGAATAATAATTCCAGAAATATGAAGAGCAAGCTCAAGCAAAGAACAGAAACTCATCAGGAATTAGGAAACTTACATGGCCAGTGCCTCTCAGTTATTTTTTTTTTTAAATGATCCGTTACTAAATACTAGAGGAAATTTCAATTCAGGCTGACTGCTGGTACATTTCCATCAGGCCACACTTTTTGTCTTTGCACAGGAGAATTTTGCCATGCTAACCAAATTTCATGTTTAATGGTCTTGCTTTATTAATGGAACGTTACACTACTATAATCCTGCACATAGATTCATGACAGATGAAGTACCAGTCAAGTACTTGAGGAGATTAAGACACTGTTTTTAAAATCATGCTGCTCACAGTACCTGTCACTCCACTTAGGTTGCCTCAGGAAAGAAAAAACCACAGAGGACAAGACACAGCAGGGGAATTTGAGCATCACAGTCTTAAGTTAGGCTGAAAAAACTCCTGCAGTTAAGGAAACCTCACCCTTTCTTCAGAAACAAAAGCAAGTCCAAACACCTTTTTTGGCCTAACAAGATAAAAACAGCTTCCTCCTGGGAAAAGTCTCAGCATGGCATCAAGTTAAAAGGATTTTGTAATTTTTATGCACTGTTATCAGAAGCCTAGTCAGGCTGAAAGTGAGATTCTAAAGCCAGAACACCACATTCCATGTCTAACCTATGAAAGATGTTGAAATATGTTCTCACCACCAGCATTTATTTCAATTATGTTTTTTCCAGGCCTTTGTGGGTTTGAGTATGAGAACATCTGTTCACAAGAAGGAATTCCAACCTTGCAATATACCATACAAGTCTACAAGATACATACCAGAATAAGAACCTGTTCAGCAGCAGAATTTCCTAGAATTAAAGCAATGGCAAACAGCAGTTCACATTCTTCAGCTACACAGTTAAATGCAGCTGTAAAACCAGATGCTATTAGCTACATCAGATGTGATTAATGCAGTATCAAAAGTGCTAAAATCATGACCAAAGCGAAACAGATCACTACCCATCAGCTAAATGCAGAGACCAATAATTTTGCCACAAGTTAAAGAATTTCCATGTGCAGCATGCACAGCCCTAGTGTTTAGTAATCGCTTCTCAAATAAACTATTACAGAAACCACAACCAAAAAGTGAACTCTGCTGACAGGTTAATACCCAAGAGAATTCGCTTACTGCAAACACTACGAAGTTTCAGCAAATGCTCTAGGAATTAGTAGATTGATATATAATCTTCCATGGATTTCACTGCAACCTCTAAACCTCCCCAAGAGAAAAACCACAACTACAGCCTCATGGAAGAAGCTCCCAACAGACAGCACCATCACTAGCTCCATCCACGCCATTTTACACAGGAACACCACCTGCTTAAGGCAGAGCTTGGAATCTATACCAGGATAGCTAACACACCCCAAATGACAACTACTCAGGTTTTTAATTTTGCTTTATGCTTCCAAGCATCTCCTATTTGATACTGAATGGCAAACTGAACTGGGTTAACAAAATGATTTGTTCTTTTTAACTTAAAGTTTACATCAAAAACCATTCAAATACAGAGTTTTAAGCAAGTTACTCTAAGAAAAATATTGATGCTTCTTTTTAAAGACTGGTAAAAAGAACCCACAGACAGTAAACTAAGCAGACCTTATTCTGTAGTTAGCTTAATCAAACAATTTTGGATTAATAGAACACATACACACAAAAGTAAATCCAAGTCAAAACTGACTTCTATGTCCAGTTAACTACTGAGGGAGTGAGAGGATGCAAGAAAGCTTTTCATTTCCAAGTCTTCTGACTGTAAAAGAGGAGTTGTGCTTACTTACCACATAGAAAGCTGAGAAATGAGTATCACAGAATGCTGCAGAAAAAGAAATACAAGCGCTGGGTATGAGTAGTCCACAGAAAAATAAAGAAAACCGGTTATTTTAAACAAGAAGTTTATTTAAACAACAAGACGCTTTACTTGAAGGGAAAACTACCTAGGATCAATTTTTTTTTTCCTTTTTTGTTTTTAGAGTAATTTACCCCTACTTAGACAGAGATTCCTCTACATGTAACAGCTACGTACAAAAAAGTTATAAAATTGTCCTTGGTTTTACAATGAAAAAAGAAAAACATTGAAATTATCCAATCAAACAAGGTATGCAAGGTTTTTGTTTTTAAACAGTGAGAGCAAAATAACTTACTGGAATATAAAGATAAAAGTAGAAGGAGCATGCCACTAACGGAGGAAGGGGCATTTTCACAGAACCAGTTTGTTTTCCCACCCCATCTCCATTAAATGTTGATCAAACATACCATTGGCCATTTAGTTAAAAAAAATATGCATTATGTCTGTGCACATACACCAGTTACTTTATGTACAATAGAAGGAATAGGAAAAGAAAAATCAGAGAGAGAAGAGAGAAAACTATACTGCAGTAGTCAGGATGTGGCTGAACCAAGTCTCGTTTTTCTAACTGTGGATGTGTTGCCTGTGGGAGCACAGTTCTGGAGAGGAAAGTAGCAGGTTCTTTTTTTGTGTGTTGTGGGGTGTTTTTTTTTTTAGTAAATTCCTCCTGTTTGCTGCTGGAACACATCAATTGTATCTTCATCCTCCATTTCCAACTGCAGTAGAAAAGAGAAAAAAAGGCTTTCAGCTATTCTCATGGCTCTAGTATAGGCTGGTTGTTCTTAAATTGTCTATTTTGATGTTTACTTTTTAAGCAACTAAACCAGAACACCTTGATTCCCTCCATCATCATCACTTTGTACATTTAACCTACCTCACTGTAACTGAAACGCAAAGAATTTACATATGGGAAAAAAAAAAAGCCATTGGCTATCTGCTGTCCCAGAATGAATTCTAGAACGTACCTTCAGGGTGCACTGTATGGCTCCTACAAAAAAAAAAATCAGCACTCATAATGGCTTAATTCTGTTCCTACTTCACCACTGCAACAACTTTCTCCTCAGTTTACCTTAGAACACTGCAGCAAATCCACTTTACTGCTATTGTTCAAACGTGCAAATGGCTCCGACTATAGCACTAAAGAAAGCAAGACAGCAATCAAGGCCCCTACCCCAGCCAGGCAGTAAAACCCAGAATCAGCAGGCACAGCCAAATGAAATACACTTTACATGGTCAACAACATAACAAACTGCCAAGGGGGAACAGCAATAACTCATTAATGAGGCTCTTTTAGTCACAATCTTTTTTCCATCGCTATTCCTAGGATGTTTATGCTACCCACTGACAAAATCTGTACCAAGACTGAAGGAGATGCTGTAACTAAGTTACAGTTCTAGACAGCCTCAATTTCTGCTTCAGAAAAACAAACTAGTCCATGGCATTTACCATGGCTATAAATAGACTGATCCTTAGCTTCAGCACAGCGTGGATGGAGAGAAAAACACCCTGTTGCCTTAATTATTGGTATTTTAAGTTAAAAAGTTGCACAGAACATGGTCATAAGAGGAACATTCCTTGGAGCAACTGCTTAGAAAATACAGATCTGTTATAAACCTAAAAACAAGCGCCCTCTCTTTTGCAACAAATGGTTGTGCAAAGAATATAACAACTGTTCCACTTGGAAAAGCTGATTAAACACAGCTCTACAGAGCAGTACAGAACAATACTCTAGAGTTGCAGTGCACCCTTCTGTTCTTGGAGTGGCCTTCATCTTAACCAGTTACAGACAACTCAAACATCACAGGATTCATTAATTTTATGCCACTGCAACAGAGGTTTGAATTACAACTAATGGAAAATTCCTCTTTTATTACAAATGCAAGTTTGCACTGATAACACCCTGGCAAACTTTCATAAAAAAAATAAAGCTGTTGCTTCATAGAAAAAAAATCAATTCTTAACTTACCATTCTTATCTCAGAGACATGACTCAATAAAGTGACACTTTTACAAGTGTCACCATCTGTACCCTGGACTTCACTTTCTTATTTTATTACTGCAACAATACAGACTTACTATTCAAATAGTAACAAAACTTATGATTCCATTTCCAGTAATTCTAAACTAGTCATACAAAACAACAAAGTTCTGTCACTGATCTATAGTTTTTTAGATTATTTGCTCCTGCAGTACATTTAAGGACTGTTCTTTAGTCTTGCTGCTGCTGGTTACCTGTGCTGGTGTATCTGTTTCATTGATTGGCTGTCCATCAAACCGGAATCTGATTTGCCTCATCGACAACCCCTGGACAAAGAGAAGTAACATGAAGAGAAGGGAGTCTGCTGTAAAAATACTCATTTTTCTCTTGAACTTGTTACTGCAATTGCAGCATGATCATTAGAAGCCATCATTCATAACGCACAATATAGTTTTCATACTCTCCTCATGCACTGACTTTAGGGCGTCTCACTACAAACCCTTGCAATGTGTTTTGTATTAAAAATTGCACTGTGTCCAATAACCAAGAGAAGCAACAGTGCCCCTGCTGACTGCAAGTTAAAACAGAGTAAGTCCTAGTACAGAAGTTTCATCCCAAAGGCCAGGGTTTTTATACAGCTTTTTAATAATAATTGACTTAAAAATGAGATAGAATACTTTGGGTAACAAACGTCAAACTAATAGTCAGTACTCTTGTCTGATATTCCCCAAAAGCAATGGTATTCTAAAATATTTTTTCCAGAAATGCAACTAATATCTATTAGTCTGCAGCAGCAAAGAGCAGACAATGCTAGCTTTTTGACCTTGAATTCCTACTAACAAGAAACAATGGATCAAAGTGTCTTCCACGTGCAGCTGCAATTATAAAAAAAACAAAAAAAACACCCAGGAAAACCCCCCAAACCTGAACTGTATTTCAAATTAATATTTCCACCAGACAATAATCATTTTGCTGGCCTCTGTCTCCAAAAGACTACTTTTCATTCTCTCTTGAGCCAACAGATTCAGAAACAAAACTGAAAGGCAGCAGTCCCTTCTGCTGATAGCTTAACTTTTAAAAATCACAAGTTCACTTTCAAAGGAACACCACACCACACTACCTCTGGAAAGGAAGGTGAATGAAGTTTGAGGACACAGGCAGAACCATGAACCTTAATGTCTACTTCTTTCCCCATTCTGCCAACTTTCTCTATAGAGTATCTAAAACCACAAGAAGTCTAGCTGGTTTGAAAATAAAACAAGTGTACTGCATGGTGCTGCTTTGCCATCTCTAAGTTAGAAGAGAAGCCACGCAAAAGCAGATGTAACACTTCCAAAAAACCTTAACACAGTAATTACTTTTGAGAATCTGAGTTGTCAGGAATAATATTTTAATAAATATGCATAAACTTTTTGGCAGGGCTTTACAGTTGACAGCAAAATGCAGTCTCTAGAGCCACCAAGACCTTGCTGCATTCACTCATCTTTAAGAAAAACATGTGGCTAAGTGTCACAGTAGCAACATGTTTTTGCACAGCAACATTTGGTTTGAACCATTTTCTCCGACATTTTGTTTCTTAAAATATGTATTTCCCATTCCAAAAGGGTTCCTTTTTTGCAGGTTCGTCACAACTTTATGAACTGAATAAACGCCTGTTGAAAACCCAACAAAAAGCTGTGCCTTGGTTAGATTAGTATCCACAAATATTAAGCGTAATCCACAGATTGTTGTTTCCCCGCTTAACATAATCAGAAATGGTTTTCCTCTTCTAAATATACTGTTCAAGGTTTAGTTACTTCCAGTTTAGGTCTACTACTACATACAGTATTTCATTCCTTAAAGCTGCTACAACTCTCCATGCAGCTTAAGGGTCAGGATGCCCAGTTAGGAACACAAAATCTTTCAGAGGCACACAGAACAAATGTTTTTAAACAGTTTGAGAATGAAGCACTTAAGAAATAACATGTCCACAGAGCTATTATTTGGGTACATATCAGCCTGAAACTGAAATCAGAAAAAAAACCCAAACATCTCTCACTCTGAAGATGTTGATTTTTTTTGTTCCTCTCTCCAGTTGACATCTGGGGGATTTTGTTGGTTTGGGATTTTTATAAAGCACATTAGTAATTTAGATGAAGTTTTAGAATCTCACTTTTGTCTGTATCCAGGTAACTAAAGAATGGTACTTCTAAAGTCACCTTTCCCAGGTTTTTACAAATAATTAACCAG
>JAOXOE010000787.1:11097580-11145511 GCA_028565055.1 Phoeniculus purpureus
AACCCCCAACCTTCACTGCTTCAACCAGACCCGCCTTGTTGGTGAGGACAAGATCCAGCAGTGCTCCTCTCCTAGTGAGTCTACAGCAAATTATTAACCAGTGCTCAGTTCCATTGGAGGGTGAGCTCCCAGTTAGCACCAGGCTCATCAGGCAAAATCCAGTGGAGCGCAGGGGTCTGCACTCCCACCCTGACCCCCGAAGGCAATGAAAGGAAAACAAATCTCATCACCCCAAGTAAGTCATCAAGGCCCAGCACATCTCAACTGTGGTGATCAATCTAATGCTTCACTATGGTCCTTCTCCAACCTGCAAGGAACCTACTGAAGCTGTAAAGAATCACAGAAGCACCTAGGCTGGAAAAGACTTTCATGATCATCCAGTCCAACCATTAACAAACACTGACTAAACCATACCCTTGTTTTATCATCGAGCTGACTCAGAGCTACAGCAACTCTAGAGAGCATCACCTTCAACAACTTGCAGGCTCACTTGCAGGGGTTTGAAGCTCTTAACAAAAGCTGGTTATTACAAGGTGCTCAGGTCACAGACAACGTTGTCTGACCAACCAGGACACCGGGCACCCGAGGCAGCACCGCAGCATTTGAAATCGTTAAACCGTTTAGCTTGGAAGGGACCTTACAGACCATCTAGTTCCAAACCCCCGAGACAACAAAGCTGACCCGTCCTCCTCCTCACCGGGGTACGAGGGTCGGGAGAGGACCTGGGAGGGTCTCACCCCGACATGTACCGAGGCATCTGCAGGCACTCACAGCCCACCCACCGGGCAGCACCGGCTGCAGACGGGGCTTCGGAGGCCTAACCCAGGTCTCACCCGCGACCGAGCCTCGTGGAAGCGCCGAGGCTGTCGCGGACCATAGTGGAGCTCGTTCCGCCCCATCCTGCCCCGGCGGGGCCTTTGCAACCGGCGGCGCTTCCGGGGCGAGCGGAAGGCGCCTGCCTTGACCGACAGAGCTTCCCAGACCCCTCGCCGGGCTGGTGCCTCAGCTTGGGGAGGGACAGACGGGAAGCAGCGGGGCGAGGCTAGGGGCGGCGCAGGTAGCGGCTCAGGCAGCAGCGCGGGCAGCCGCGCCGGGGCCTCCCCGCGAGTTAGGGGCGGCGCGAGGCAGGAGCGGCGCGAAGCGGGAGCCATGGAGGAGCTGGACGTGGAGCCGCCGGTGACGGTGCGGGCCGGGGCCGAGAACGGGGATGGGGAGTCGGGCAGAGCTGGGGCCGAGGGTTTGGGGTCCATTAACGTTCCGCCGTTCCTCACAGGCAGTGCCCGGCGCGGATCCGTCGTGCAGACAGCTGTGCTTCTCCTGGGGCCCCGCCGAGATGCTGGTGTGCGAGACCCTCTTCAGCCGCAGAGGTGGGTCCCCGGGGCGGGGGCGGGGCCAGGCTTGCCGTTGCTGCCGCCCCGGAGCGCTGACGGGGTCGGTGTTGCAGGTACCGGGGAGGGAGCAGCGGGCCCCTCCGACGTCTTCGTGATCCGCAAGGATCAGGACATCTACATCCATACCCTAAGGAAACTCTTCAACGAGTCGCACGGGATCTTCATCGGGCTCCAGCGGAGTGAGGAGGAGCTGGCAGGGAAGTCGAGGAAGGCACAGTGAGTGAATGGGGTGGAAAGGGGAGAAGCAGTGCTCCTTCTCCAGCCAGGCAAATGCCACTGACTTATAAACGCCTCTAGTGAGGCACATGCTGCTTAGAGCTGATGGAATCACAGAACCCTTCAGGTTGGGAAACACCTTTAAGATAATCAAGTCCAAACATTGTCTTGGTACTGCCAGGTCACCACTAAACCATCATTCTCAGCACCACATCTACATGTCATAAAATCTCTTCAGGGATGGGGACTCCACTACTGCCCTGGGCACTACTGTCCAGGGAGAAATTTTTTCCTTATGTCCAACCTAAACCTCCCATGGCACAAATGGAGCCTGTTCCTTCTTCTCCTATCACTTGTTACCTAGGAGAAGAGACTGACCACCACCTCACTCCAGCCTCCTTTTAGGTAGTTTTACAGAGCAAGAAGGTCTTCCCTGAGCCTCCTTTTCTCCAGGCCAAACACCCCCAGTTCCCCGAGCTGCTCCTTCTTAGACCTGTGCTTCTGTTTAGAAGTATTTTGTTGCCATTCTTTGTAGAAATCTGTGTCTTGCACAGCCAACGCACAGTGTGATAGCACTCGAGTAAATCAGCAGCACTGCAGAAAAAATGAGTGTTCTGGGGTAATTTACAAAACAAGGCCCTGATCCTTCCAGTAACTGCTGAGCAGTGCCTTTGCTTGTGTACAGCAATGTGTGCACAAGCACCCTGCACAGCCTCAGGGATCCCCACTGGATTCACCCAAGAACTAGGAGTGGGTGCTGCTGCAGAGAAACTCAGAAGGCTTTAGTGGATGACAGGCATGAGACTGAAACACAGACAGCTCTCTCTGACCAAAGCTTTTTTGTGTTTGGCAGATTGGTTCAAGTGAGTAAAAACTACCGATCTGTGATAAGAGCCTGCATGGAGGACATGCACCAGGCAGCTAGTAAGTTTGTTCTTTTACTGCAATAAAAGGAAACACCATTAGTGATTATAACTCAGTTGTAAGTTATTGCAGCCACTGTAAATCAGCACACACAATGTCAGTAATCATCAAGACACTGTTTCCATTAGTGACATTTCCAAGTTGGTTTCTAGGTCTGGTTAGAGATTTATTGTTTCCACTGTTTTAACTGATTCTCTAGGGAGGGTTGCAGTCTTATGGGAAGCCAGGTGCACATTAACTACTTGCTGCCCTTCAAAAGTGGGAGATTTTACTCTTCCCCTGTGTATAAAGGTTAGCTTTGCTATGTTTGTGCTCATTCAGGTCTGTGCTCAATGAGTGATCAGGTGTTGCTGCCTTTACTTATGAGCCCAGAAAGGGCTGTGAAAGGTAAATATGTTGCTCTTTAACTTTCTTCATTCTTCCCTTAGTGTCAGCCCAGGACCCAGCCCTGCAGAGCCAGTATAGCACTCAGGTAATCTGCTGTCGTGGCATGTAGTCACAACTGAACACGCGTCAGGCTAGGAGACTAATCAAGGTCAGCACTGTGGCTGTAAGGCGTTTTAGGCTTAAGTTTGGCTTAGGATATTTGATGTATTTTATGACCAAGAATAAAGAGTAATAAATAGTTTAGCTCCTGTAATTCTAAAACAATGAAAAGATGCCCAACATGTGGACTCACTACCATTTCTTAAGCATAGATTCAGTGTTAGAGGTGTGATGCTCTCTTGACATCTTAAAGCCAACTGTACTCACCTGGCTGAACTATGCAGAATGTGTGTAGAAAAGTTGTGTTTTGCTTCTGACTTAATGTGCGTCTCTGAAATGTCAGTGTGGCAGTTCTCCTATCTCTAAGAACTGAGCTCAACTTATTGCTATGGACAACCAAAGCCTTTGTGTCATTAAAAAAAACCCGGACTGTAATAATTACTAAGTCTGAAGCACAACCTTGGGTTTTTTTCAGGTTTCTATTCTGTCTGCAGTGGAGCTGATCTGGAACCTGTGTGAGATTCTCTTTGTTGAAGCAGCTGCAGGTGAGAAGTGAACTATCTTGATGCTGAGATTGAATGGCTTTTTATTTGTATATTTATTTTACAATGTGTATAGAATTCATTGTGTCGTACTCTGATATGTTTTACAGATAGGACAAGTGTCAGAAAGCCTTTTAATACATCTTCTGCCTCAGAAAATTGCCTTCTTCCCATTGAATTACAGTTAAGCTATTAGATTAGGCTTCTACTTTCTCTCCTTGTATAGTTCACTACAACTTAAATTGTGTTTTGAACAGAAAGGTAGTGCAGAAGAGCAGTATCAAAAGTTGTTGCTGATTAATTTGACGTTGAAGCGTAAACACAGCACTGAGCTAACATTTACACATTCTCTGTTGCACCTCCTTTAAGATGCCTTTTTGGAACTCTGTTTACAGCAACACTTTAAAGGAGTAAATTATTTTTTTAGGAAGCTGGGTTATGCAAACAAATATGCTGCCTGCACAGACCCAGAGTTCAGAATAGGGATTCACAGGCTGTACATGATGATCTCAAGTAAACTTAATCACCTACTGCCAGATTTCCTGCTCATATTCAGTTCACAGTAATAATGAATTGATGCTGAGTGAAACAGAAACATTCTGTGTCTTTTGGCATTGCAAGGGTTATGGTCTCAGTCTCTCACCATTTGTTTCTTCAAGTAACTGGTCAAGGTTTGCTGCTGCTGCTGCTGCTGCTCTGTGTAAGATTTGCCACACAGAAATCTTGCCACCAGCAGCCTGGTGTTCCCAGGTGACAGCCCCCTCCGATCCTTTGTCATTTGACTGTGGCAAATAGAAATCTAGCCGCTAAACCTCACCTAATGATTGTCAAACGATTAATGTGAGAAGCATGTAAAATAGAGTGGGAGCAAACAGATGGGAACTAACAGAATGAAACCCTCTTTGCGTAAAGCTGGGCCCCTTCTGCTTCGCCTCCTTGACTGGGTTCGACTCCATGTCTGTGATGTGGACAACATGGTCCGTGAAGTTCTGAGCAGTGAAAATCCAGCAAAACATGAGCTCTTCTGGAACGTGGTGAGTATAGTCACCTGTAAGATTCTTAAACAAGGAGAATTCATGCCTGTGTGCTTTGCCTTCCTCCTCCCCACTTGACACTAGACTGCATCTCAGAAGCCATTTTAAAGATCATCCTGCCGTCATTCCCATTATTTTACTTTCATGCTCCATAGAGGCCAAGATTTACACTGTGTATTTGAATCAGCAAGGATTGCTGTTGAAGCATTTTAGCTCCACCTACTTTGCCTAAATCCCAAATTTGAATTTCCTCCTGACACCCTTGCAGGATATTTTGTGGCCTTGGACAGCATGGTGCTCACTCACAGATGGGTGGTTTTGCAGGTGGATGTCTTTGTGTTACAAGGCCGGATGGATGAAGCTCGGCACTTGCTGTCCAAGGAAGCCAGTGCCAATCCCACTTCAGTGAACATGTGCAGGATCTTGGATGACTTGATGAAGAAGATGCCTGTGCCCAGTGTAGGTACCAAGTGGATTATTTTCATGTAATTCCATTGGTAAAATTGAAGAGGGATGACAATATAAGTTGACAATTAATACAGCTTAATTTCTGCTGTGGCTCCTGCAGCATCACAATTTGTTGACCATTAAAACATCCTGGTCTTAATCTTTTACAGTGATAACATCTATCTTGAATTGCCCAAAGACCCAATTGTACAGGCAAAAACCTGTTGGGTGACAAAACAGCACAGTTAGAGAGATGGTTTTTCCACCAGGATACATTATCCAGTTGTCTGAAACAGTTCCTGTTTAAGAACTTTCTCTTGTACAGAACATCTTTTAATACTTTGTTGGCAGAATTTTCCTCTGTTGCAGTGATTTCCTTGTGGAGCTAAAACGGCGGCTGCATCACAGTAATCTTCCACAGGACTCTCTTAAAATCCTTCACCTTATTCAGATCGGTGTAAAAGACACTTCAAAAGTAACTGTTAAGCAAGTTAAAGTTTGATAACAGCCTCATGTTTAGGTTTTTATCATATAGGGCTGTGAGCTCAGTCTAGTGCCTGTTGTGATTTGACTTGGTGTTTGATTTATGTACCTTACCTCTGTTCAGCTTGGCAACACCCAGACACTGACCGAGTTGGAGCTGAAATGGCAGCACTGGCATGAAGAATGTCAGCGGTATCTGCAGGATGGAACTTTTGCTTCCAATTCTCACATGGAATCCATCTGCAAGGTGTGGTTTTGCTGGGAAGGAAGGAAACTCAAACAGTATTGATTCCTCATTGTGTATTTCAGGAGCCCTGAGCCATAAGTAACTTCAGTTTGCTGGATGATCTGTTCATTAAGTCAGGAGATTTCAGCCAGTCAATTCTAGGCTGTGTTCTTGGTTTTGCGACTTTTCTTGTAAGCCTGGGCAGACCGTGTCCAAGGCCATAAGGCCGATTAGGAAATGGGGCTCTGAGGAGGATCTTTGTCCTTCATTATTTCACTTTGATTAAATTCCTACCTTTGCAAGATGGGAGCAGTGCCTCTGAAGGGTCAGAGTGCAGCTGTGGATTCGTCTGTGCTGGATGTGCAGAATGACTCCTGTGTTTTTCTCCCATCAGATCCTGCTGGGAGATGAGGATGCCATACTGGAAAAAAAGGAGCTCATGACTACTTGGTACCACTTTCTGGTTACCCGGTTGCTGTATTCCCATCCAACTGTGAAGCCAGTGGAACTGCGGTTCTATGCACAGGTATGACGTAGAATTCTTTTTATATTCTCCGCTGTTTCTTGCACCCGAAGGTTACTGTACTTGGAAAAGAACTTTGGGAGGGGGGACGCCTTACAGCACCTACATACCTATAAGGTATTTCCAAGAATTTTTAAGTGGACTTTGTGACTGGCACTGGACAAACAATTGTTGAAGACCCAATCACTTCACAGAATCATAGAATCATCCTGGCTGGAAAGGAACGCCAGGATGATCAAGTCCAGCCCTCAGCCCAACATCTCCCTAACCCCTAGACCATGGGCTCAAGTGCTTTAGCTACTAATTTTTTTAAACCCCTCCAGGGATAGTGACTCCACCACCTCCCTGGGCAGCCTGTTCCAGTGCCCAACCACTCAGTAAAGAACTTCTTCCTAAGATCCAATCTAAACCTCCCTTGATACAACTTGAGGCCATTTCCCCTTGTCCTGTCATTAGTAATTTGAGAGTGGAGACCAGCACCAGCTTCGCTACAACCTCCTTTTAGGTGGTTGTAGAGAGCAGTAAGGTCTCCTCTCAGCCTCCTCTAGGCTAAATAACCCCAGTTCCCTCAGCTGCTCCTCCTAGGGCCTGTTTTCCAGACCTCTCAGCAGCCTTGCTGCCCTTCTCCGGACCTGCTCCAGCACATCAGTGTCCTTCAGCATCTAATGTTACCAGTCTTGTTCCTGCAATTTATTTTCCTAGTTTCTTTTTGCTAAAACAAAATATTTTTTGTTAATGCGTTCAGTCTCTAGGACCCATGAGTTCCCCTTAGATAATTTAAACAAGGTTGTTACTGCTAAACGAATGTCTTCCTCTTGCCATCTAACAACTTCTCCATTTACTGTGTCTGTGTAATCTCATTCCACAGTCCAGCATGGACCTGTTCCTGGGAGGAGAAAGCAGCCCTGAGCCTCTAGACATGATTTTAATGGCAGCCTTTGAATTTGAGATGCATCAAGTGATCAAGGAATGCAGGTTGAGTGTTAATGTTTTTTATTTTCTGGCCCTATAGTAGTGCTTCTGGGTGCTTTCACTCTGATGAGGTAGAGGATGAGGGTACAGATCACCCTCTCAAAGGATTCTGCTAGAATATGTGAAGAGGCAGCTATTAAAAACATTCTGCTAGGTCTGGGACATTGCACTGTAGTGCAGCTGCTGTATGGCTAAGAGATGCCTGTGGAAAACATGACCCATTCCTTGGCAATGCTAGGCTTATTTTTTTTTTCTTTCTTTTGCTTGCTTCAAATACAGCATTGCTCTGAGCAACTGGTGGTTTGTGGCTCATCTGACGGACCTACTGGATCACTGTAAACTCCTGCAATCTCACAATCTCTAGTAAGTGTTTATTTGCATGGCATATTCAGACAGCAAGGATGACTAAACAACAAGGTTTTTGAAAAGTACTTGGGAAATAAAATTAGCAGGGGTTTTTCTCAGTAGGTGCAAATGATAACACCTGTTTATTTTCTCTCTTACCCCCAGCTTTGGTTCAAATATGCGTGAATTCCTCCTGCTTGAGTATGCCTCAGGGCTCTTCTCCCATTACAGGTAGGAACTTTTTGTTTTTTACTTGCCAACGTGGAGGTAGCCAAAGCACATAACCACTTGTTAATGAAGTGAAAAGGTAAAACTTACAGAAGCCACTGCTAGGGTTTCAGCAGAGGTGTCCCTAAGGATCACTGTGGCTCTGGCACTTGGTAGAAAGGGAAAGCCATTTTAGCTCAGAATACCAAGTTAATCAGAACAAAATTCTGCTTATTTAAGGTTTATGTGACTGGAAGGTTTAATGATTTTTTTTTTCCCCCTCTCTCAGCCTGTGGCAACTGGGGGTAGATTACTTTGACCACTGTCCAGAATATGGCAGAGTCTATTTGGAGCTTCATATTGAGCGGATACCCCTCAACACAGAACAGAAGGCCCTGAAAGTGCTGAGGATCTGTGAGCAGAGACAGATGCATGAACAAGGTGATTGATCATTACATCTCATTGCTTTGTAGCAATACACAGAAAACTACTGAAACTGATTCTTTCACTCTTGTGTATTTTCTCCAAAGTTCGTAGCATCTGTAAGATCATGGCTATGAAGGCTTTGCGGAACAATCGCTTGGGCTCTGCCCTGTCATGGAGCATCAGAGCTAAGGATGCAGCTTTTGCTACATTGATATCGGACCGGTGAGTCTGAGTCAGCAGCTCTCAGAGGGCTGCTGCTGTAGCAATGTGAGAAGGGGAACTGGCAGCCACTCAGGGTCCTGCTGCAGGCAGAGCCAGGTTGTCTTTCCCTCAGACCAGACAGCTGCTTCTGGACTTGTCTGCTGTCTTTTCTTTCTACACCATTTTACCTCATGAAATCTAGAGATGAAGGATTGCCTTTATCTAGCAGCCCAGTCCTCTCAGACTTTGCTCTGATAGATGTTTCTTTTCCCAATATCTCTGTCTTATGCACTGCCCAGCTGCTCAGTGGACTGATTTGGGTGGAAGCTAATCACCATCTGATCATTTTTAACAATCGAGTTCACCCTGCAGTCTCCAAACAAGTCATTGGGAGCCACTTAAGACACATTTCTGCAGAACATCTGAAAGCACAATTGTAACACAGGAACTAAAGAGTAAAGTTAGCGTGTCCCTGGTTTTGCATGTTTGTCACAACCTCTGGCCTTGCTGGGAGGTGGAAGGTTGCTATGAAGTCTGGGGGATGCGAACACATAGCTTAGGCCTAGACAAAAGCTATGGCTACTGTCTTTATGCTTTTTCATCTCTAGCAATCCACGCCATGCCTTTCTTTACTAATTGGGAAGTGGCAGGTTCCAACCCTTTGTGTAGCTGCAGTACAATTTTCAAATCACACTCTGGGTAGGTGGCCTGGCAATACTCTGCTTCAGCAGTGAAAAAAGGGAGTAGTAAGAGATGGCTGGTTTTGGGATTTGTTTTGCTTGTTTTATTCTTTGAGGCAGTGGAAGTCATTCTATTTCTTTCAACAGAATGTGCAAGAAAAACATCACAGGAAGCAGCTCTGCAGAAAGCAGCATAATGAAGGCTGTGACAGAACAGATGAAAAGCTTTTAGAATTGTTTTTGTTCCTGCTGCTTACCAGTTTTTTTACGCAGCAGAAAAATAGTGCTTTTGTTATGATCTGGGAGTGTGATTTATGTATCCACCAGCCTCAGCTTCCTGTGCCACTTCCCTCACTTACTCATTGTAAAGAATAGATCTCAGCTACCACAAAATGTAGAAGAATAAATAGAAGTGCCTGTTAAGTTACACCAGTTCATTTGCCACTCCCAGGAGGGTAAGATGGACTCAGCTGTTTTCAGGGAAGGGATTAGCAGATACCAAATGGATGTGGATGATGCTTTCCCTTCTCATCTTTTACTGTCTTTCTCCTTAGATTCCTTAAAGACTATTGTGAAAGGGGGTGCTTCTCTGACTTGGACCTCATTGATAATTTGGGACCATCTATGCTGCTTAGTGACCGGCTGACATTCCTTGGTGAGCAGTGCCTATCATTTTCAGTTGGGTCTGTTATTTAGAACACAGTTAACTGTGGAATTAGTTGGATTTATCTCTTCCTCCATCACCTGGTTTAGTGATAAGGGAAAAGCAAATGGCTGCAGGTGATTCGGGAGGCAGCCTGACTTGCTACCAGGAGACAACTGCACTCACAGCAGGCATCTGTTCTAAACTGCTTTGAGCAGTCTTGAATTCTGACCCTTGTAGGCTCCCCTTCTTTTTTTTTCCAGGCTGCATCACTAACAAGAGAGACTTTGAAATGTGAGCAGATATAGTCTGAAAGACCTTGAGGGTCTTCTGCAGCAGAGCAAACCACTGGGTCAAGTTATTTTGACAATATGATAATTTTACTACATGGAGTGCTCCAAAATCTCAACATCTTTTGTTGGTTCCGTATGCCAATTTCAGGCTCGCTCGGGCAACAGCTCTCTCCTACCCTTTCACTGGAGCAGCTGTGGCAAACAGCAGAGGCCTCAGGCTCATTTCCTTTACATGCCAGAGCTTCCTCCTAGCTGGCACAAGTGCAGGCTGCAGTACCCTCCAGTACCTGCTCTAGCTGCAGCTGCTCTGTGGCCTTTGATTAATGGACCAAGACAGGAAACAGAGCTAAAAAGCACCTTTCTCTGAAGCTGCACCAGTCAGCAAGCACAGTTACCAAGGCCAAATGTAATGTGGAATTGGAATAGCTGTTGGCAATTGGACTGACTCCCTTCTGGCTGACACCAGCAGTACCATGAGGCTGATCATGAATTTAATCTGTTCCCACTTGGTCCAAGCTTGCAAAACTGGAGCTGTATTTCCTTCATTTAAACTTTATCCTAAATTAACCCTAGAAGTTGGGACTTAGCAAACTGGTAATCCCATGTATCTCTATATGCTCAGCATCACCCAGTGACTCTTGATCAGCCCCAAACATTTCCAGTTTCACTGTGTAACTAACTGTGCTTATAGAGAAATTACCTCCCTTTTCTGCTTTTTACAAAATAAATGGTGAAAATATTTCCTTGAAGGTTTTAAAAACATCGGCTGAACTTTAGCTGGGCAGCTTTCACATGTCTGTTTCAAGCTCAGGCGTTAGTCAAAGGTGAATCTGAACAGAACCATTACTTCCAGTATTGTGACAGTTTAGTGGATACAAACAAAGCCACAGAAAAAAACCTGCTCTCATCTGTAGCCAGTTCTCACATGCTGGACGTTCATCTAATTCTTAGCAAAAGCATAACTTTCCACATTAACCAAGATCTCAGTTTCCATTTAAACAGTGAGGAAGACAATGAACCTTTCAGAGCTCCTGATACTCTCCCATATCACAACATTCACCCCTCAGCTCTCCCCTCCTGTTGCTGATTTCTGCAGACACCACCCATCTTTCTGACCCAGTTGTGCAGTTTCTCACCCTGCCAACACTCCGTAGCAGACAGTATCAGTTAGCGAACAGGCTGACTTGACCAACAATAGTAGCAGGTTTTCGTGGACTTTTCAGCTATTTTAACCTTCATGCCCAAGATCTGTATTCACCCAGACTCAGCTGCTGTAGAGAGTCATTTCAGGTGGGGTTAGTTCCACTGCAGCCTTCCTGGGAACAAACAAGCCCAGGCCTGAGTCAGTCTGACAGGCACTCACACCTTTTACCCTTCACCAACACCCACGTGTAGGGAAGTACCGAGAATTCCACCGGCTCTATGGGGAGAAGCGGTTCTCTGAAGCTGCCAAGTTGCTTTTGATGTTGATGACTGCTCACATTGCTCCTTGCTCCTTCTGGATGACCCTGCTGATGGATGCCCTTCCCCTGCTGGAGCAGAAAGAGGTGGGTGAGCACAGTGAGTACACACACACACCAGGCAGCCCCACACACTCTTTATTTCTTCCACACAAGTTATGTCACAGTGGTGACCTGCTGTCTGCCTCCCGCTAGGGCTTGCTCTGCCAGTGCAGAACTGTTGTGGCAGTTCCAGACCTGCACAGCTGTCCCAGTGTCCTGTCAGTGGGAGCACACAGGATGTCCAGGATAGCAAACAGCAGTGTAACGTTTGTATGCTGCTGATTTAAGTACATTCTGCATCCAGTTCCTTCTGATACTTGGCTTGAAGAATTTTGGGGTTGCTTCCTTCTTCTAAGTCCAGTTTGCTTTCAGATCCATCAGGAAATGACAGATTAGCAGTTACAGACTGGGTGAGGCTCAGAGCTTTTGCTCTGGCCTCACAGCTGACCATGCTTTATGCATGAGGTGGCACTAGAGACCTCCCAAAGTCACTTCAGGCTTGAATTATCCTTAGATCCTGTGATGTGAAGGGTCGAAGGATCTGTGGGAGCATGAAATGTTTCCTTCCCCTCAGCTAAGTTACCTTCTCAGACTGTTTTGTGTCCTTGATCGTCTCCACAGGTCGTATTTTCAGCAGAACAGACTTACGAATTGATGCGATGCCTGGAAGACCTGACAGCAGGGAAGTCAGAGAAGCAGAAATTCCAGGTAGCTTCTGTTTTTAGGACAGCTGGATAATGAATTGTTGGGGCTGTGGGGAAGGTGAGGGCAGAAAAGAGGGAGAGCCTGAGTTACCAAGGCTTTGCTTTTGAAGGCTAGCCAGTGAGGCATCATCAAGAGCTGTTTCAGTATACACAAACAGGAGTACTTCTCACTGCTCTGCTGAGTTGGACTGGACTGTGATGTTTTTCCAAGAAAAATAATTGCAAATTATATGGGCAATGAAAAGCTGAGATGCTGCCATCTTAACAGCTCAAGCTGTGAAGTGTTCCAGGCACAGAACAGGGAGCTATTTGCTACACATGCAAACCCTGCAGCTGCCAGAGAAAGAAAAGCCTTGGCAATGCTGTCTCATGTTGATGTAGAAGTAGGAAACGTAGCTGTTGCTCTTCTCAGGAGGTGCCTGTAACAGGTAAATACACTGGTACTCTCAATGTTCTGTAACTTCCCTTTCCAACACCTAGAAAGAGGCTGTTGCTAGCTGATGACCATGTGCAGCAGTCTAACCCAAACTCTGCTCACTTTTAGGATGATGATGCTGAGGCTATGAAAGTGGAAATGCTGCGACTTGCTCTTGCTCGAAACCTTGCACGAGTCATTGTCAAAGAAGGCACATTGGAAGGCTCCTGAAGAAGACGGTATGCCATTTTACACATCCTCTGAGGCTCACTGTACATAAACCTGACAGCTTTTCTAAGAATAAATGTCTTGTTTTGCATATTGCTTGGGGATCTGTTCTTGTCTTCCATAAACAGAACTTGAAAAAAATGGAAACATCACTTTTAAGAAGGAGCTGCATCAAAATGTTATGGTTGCTTGTTCCAGCATGACCTGGCAACCGTCCTTTGGTGAAGTGAGCCTGGCTTACAGTGGCTTTTTCAGTTGCTTTGCTTTTAACACCCAGAAGACCATCCTTTCAGACCACTGGGGGCTCAGAAAATAGCTGCTTCTCTTTTTTCACTGAGTTTGGACGGTGTTGATATGATGGTTGTGTTTCAGACCTGTACTCCATGGGCAGTCATTAGTAAGGGTTATGCACAGAGCAAAGTAGGGAAAACAATTTATTTACCATGCAGCAGAACAAATGCATTGGAGATGTATATACAGTTACAGCTGTTGGGCATGAACCTCACCCTACAGACAAGGAACATTCATAGTTTAATTTCCAAAGCTTTTAATAACACATTTCCACGCAGCAAGACTATGGCACCTTTACGTTTAGCTGTTCAACATGGGCAGTATGCTGCCGTTAACACTGAGAACAGTGCCACTCTGTGCAGAGCATGCGTGCTCTTCTGACTTCCTCCGAGTCACAGTGAGATTCACCTGTAGGCACTGAAGCAGTGAAACCTGCTTCCTTGGGATACTGCCATGACGTAAGCACTACCCTGGGCCTACTGTGGCTAAAGTGCGGGCGAGAACATGTCTGAAGCAAAAGAATTCCTTCCTTGGCCCCTATCCTAGTCCACTGACTTAAAACTGCATTCTGCAAGGAACCAAACAATTTACCCACTCCTCTCACCTGCCTTTGACAAGGCTAGGGTCTTCATTAGCTTCAGACTAGGAGTTTACAGCAAGTTCCTTGGCCAAGCTTTGATTGCAACTTCGCTGCCTGGTGCCTCTGATCAGGAGCTCAGGCATTCGGATCAGCTGAGTCTGTTGCCTGTAGTGAATTTTACTTTGCAACACAGTGAAGAAAATTCAACTATAAATAACTCCAAGCTGCATTCGCAGTAATATACAGCCACCACCAATCTCAGCAGGAGGTTCATTCTCTGGTGTTCTCTCAGAAGAGGCAGGGCTCTCCTCACAGATGGATTTTCTCAGTGCTTGGGCTGACTGCTCCCACTCACCATTTGGTAAGAGCTGCTGCCTGACAGACTGCTGGGAACACTGTGTCCAAGCACCTGCCCTGTCTGTGCTTTAGTCAATGGATGTCAAATACCCCATTAATTTGGAAGTGTGTCAAAGCTTGTTGAAGCATTGCTTGAGACTGGACATGGGGATGGAGAAGGAAGAGTCTGCTGGAATCAAGTTTTGGTGATTTACCTGTAGGTAGAGGAACCAGTTCTTCTGCCCCATTAATGTAGAACACTGATGTCCAGCAAAACGACTTTACCCTTTGTGGACACAATTGCACTTGGCCACTTAGTACAAGGAGCAAATAAAACAGGGTGTAAAACCCAGCATGTCCATGATCACAGCCCCACAGAGCTTTCTTTCCTTTCACTGCTTGTTTCTGTTTTGATACCCTACAGCACTATTATTTACACCTTGTATGTCTTTGTACTCATCCCAATAAAATACAGCATTTAACTACTATAAAAGCACTGCCTGCACGAGGGGACGTGAGCAGCATCTCTCATCCCTAGATTCAGTCACGGCACCCAAGTAGTGATTGTAAGGACTTCTCTGCCCTCCAGGCACTGTCCTCCACCAGTACTGGTCTCTGCCTTCCAGTCCCGTTTACCTCCTCACTACACAATTCCTCCTCCTTTCCGTGCATGCGATGAAGGCAGAAAAATAACCAGTGTAACCGTTTGCATACAGAACTCAGCTCCAGCTGCCCAAAATAGCTACAGGACAGAGGCAGCCAGCAGTGTAAAATAAATAGAAGGACTAAAGATACAGCAGTGTGGCACACCCAGAGCGGCCACGCGGGGTGAAGCAGCAGAGGAGGAGGGAGCCAAGCGCCATTTCAGTGTAAAAAAGCAGTGATTCCTCGAGCCAGTGTTACTGCTCGACGTGCTTAGCAGGCACTGAGGAGATAAAGTCCCAGGGAGGGCATGAGTCAGGGCTCTGCACTGAAGAAGCTCATGGTGGCATCATCACCCCAGCCTGTAGATATCTCTGGACAGCAGTACAGAAGTAAAACAACTAGATTTCCTTCTGCTGACCTCCCCTCAAAATACAGTAACTTCAAGTTTAATAGAGTGGAAGATAGAACCAGATTCACCCAGAGGGCAAGATAAAAGCAGCCAGCACTGCCTGTTACTGGCCACCACTCAGTTCATGCTTTGTATAAATGTTCCAGGACCCCTTCATCGTGGGGCAAAACGTTCTGGACTAAAGCTACAAGTGGAGTGGTCAGGACATGTAAACAAAGCTGAACTTCACCAGTGGATAGCATGTGTGTCCCTCCCCACGGCACATTCCTTCCAGTCCTGTGGGATCCTCTCCTGGTCCTGTCACAGAGTCTCTGGCAGTGTCCTAAGGTCATAGATTCCCCCACTGCTCTACTGGGGGAAACTGATCCACTTCGCCAACCTCTGTGCTGGGCTGGTCTCCCAATGTGAAGGTCAGTCTGTATCGCAGCCTCACTTTCTCCTACAGGAAAGACAAAACCCAAGGGCAACATGAGAAAAGCCTCAGTTGCTCCTGAACAAAACAATTCACTATTCAAGCTCTGCAGAAGGCACAAGACTTGGGCTGAACATAGCAGGGGAAAAGGCCTAAGGCTAAGTTCACTGAGTAGTTTGGCTGTTTAGCAAACCTGAGTGACCTTCCTGTTTTCACACCACAAAAGCTCTGTCGCTTAGCACAGATAATAGGACAAAAGCACAAATGACCTGTGGTAAGAGCTTGCACACACATGGCCAGAACCCACTGCTCAGGTGGTCTCCAGTGTGCTTCAACAGTGCTGCTGCGAGAGTTCAGTGTTTTCAAAATTAAATTGTCATTTGAAGCAAGATAAACCACTCCCTGCTCTGCAGGAAAACAGAAGGCAGGAGATGGAACCAGCCCTTTAATGAGGGCATCAACATGGACCTCAGAAGGTTTTTCAATAATCCACCAAACCCCTCTGACATCATTTTGGATCTCAAAGGTTTCAGCTGATACTCAGAAGACCCTTTTGTTGCAATTCTCAAGTAGGAGCATCTAGATTTGTCATACAGGAACTCATTCAACATTCAGCTCTGAGCTTCATGCAGCAGCTTCTTAAATCAGTAACCACAGCAAGGAAAAACTGATGCTCAGGAAATACAGCATTACACACATTGTTTCATTGCTCACAATGCTCTGAGGGACATCCTCAAAGAAAAATGGAGCAGAAATGATCTGGCCTTTGTCTGTTGGCTCAGTTCTGCCAGGTTATAGCCCCACCACAGCAGAAGAGTTCCCACTGCACCAGTTAATTTGACTTAGATAAATCTAATTGTCACCAAAGGCAGGTACTTGGAGCACAAAAAGGAGTCAGACAAGCTCCTGACACAGCTCTGACTGCTGCTTTTTAACACTGAGCCTTACATGACTGTCACACTTTTGCTGGTAGAAACATACAGGACCTTCTCCTACCTCTCCATGCTGACAATGTTTGTGGAGGAAGAAACTATGTGCAAACTATGTGCAGCCCTGAACTGAAATACCAGCATTATGCAGTCACCTCCTCTGGAGGGCAAGTTAGGAACCTGCAGCTCTATGTACACAAACGTTTGGCTAGCCTCCCACCTCAGAATTCAGCTTGGAACAAGTTTGTCTGACAAGGACAGGATAAATCCCATTCCATGAGGATCTGCCCCTTCTCACCTTCATAGGGTTTGCCAGAAGCATGACTTGGGTGATGGCAGCAGGCGGCTGGATGGGATTGAACGGAGACAGCTCTGTGCCAGAGGGTGGCTGTAACTTCACTTTCATGGACTGCAAATGAAAGAGAAGAGAACCTCAGGGGTGGTTCAGAACCTCACACATCCCAACTGAAGAGAATCAGGCAATCCACCTGTGAGGAGGAGGAAATGAGAGCCAGCCTGAATAATGTGACATGGGCAGACTGACAAGTCAATCACTGGTTAAGTGAGAACCACCAGCACCTTCCTACCCGGGTTATCTTCCGTCAGAGTTTTACAGCAAACGCTTTCATGATGGCAGACAGAGCATAGCTGAGATTCAGCCAGGCAAAATTACCTCGGTGCAGTAAGACATGGAACACACTGTCACGTTTAGGATGGCTATTAAGAGGTTCTGATTCTTGGGTGTGGTTCTCTCCACATAACAGCCCTGTCACTGCACTGAGCCATCACCATCCACAGACACAGCTGGACTGATTTTAGATAGCAAGAAAAACAGACCAACTACCTGCAGTTCTTGACTTACCCCGTTCAGTGTTCTCTGCCTCTAACAACCAGCTTCAAGTTGTGGGAACAGGCTGAGCACAGAACCAGGCTGTCCCAAGTCCCCAAGTTTATGCCCAGGCCTTCCCCAACACTGAGCCTGAGCCATGAGCCACACAGCCCTACCTTGGGCACAGCAGCCTGCAGCACGATGTTCTTCACAGGAAGGGGGGCCGTGTTTAGCATCGACACTACCACAACTAGCACATCTGACCTTCCCGGCGGGCACTCCCTGGCAAAGTGCAGGAGGATGCGGAAGCCGTTCTTGTCATAGGCTGTCACTGGGAGGGCACTGCCTGCCGCAGAGAGAGGGGGAGAGGGGCTTGGGTTTATGCCACAGAAGATCTGTAGCAGTGTCAGGCAATCTGAGTGTTCAAAAGGGATGTCTCATCCCTTCTCTACTTCATCAGCTTTGTCAAGAAGCTTTGCTTTTACAGAAACCTACAGAGAAATGTGAAAAATCTGAGATACCTACTGGGTTTAATGGATTCCAAAGGAACGTGGACATTGGCCAAAGAAATTTCAGGTGCTTTCATGGGACTGCTTTGCTGCTGGAACAATGCTGGCTGGAAGAGAGGACTTCCCGAGCCAGCAGTGCAGCTGCTTGAGAACGCAACCGGAGTGGCTCCTGGGGCAGTGGCTGGCAGCCCTGTGGATGCTATTAACGGGGCAGAGGTGACAGTGGCTGGTAAGGTGACCCCTGGAAACACTGAGGCTGTGGCCATGCCCTGGGCAGCAGTCCTGCAGGAGACAGAAAAACCATGGGAAACAGCTGAAGTGAAGCAGGCAATTCACCACAAACCCAGAGACAACAGCAGATCACACAGAAAAAGCAGTGGCCTGAAGCCAGACTGGAACCTCTGACTCAGTATAATCTCAGAATCACAGAATTATTGAGGATGGAAAAGACCCCTGAGATCATCAAGTCCAGCCTTTGACCTACCACCACCACATCAACTCGACCATGCCATTGAGCGCCACATCCAGTCTGTCCTTTTCAGGAAAGGAGAACTACAAGCTACGTGGTGGTAGTAAGGGCTGGGCATCACTTCTTTAAGGCAAGAAGGTGGCGAAGGCCCACCTGGACAACAGGGGACAAGGGCTAAGATGGGCAAAGCCACTGCACATCAACAGCCTGTTCAATTCACACCACACGTTTGTCTCAGGCAACAGCATGGCTGTTGTGCTCTACCTAACAGGGCCTGCCTTTCCCTCCCAGAGGTGGGACCCTCCAATTAGTTTGCAAATTGAAATCCTTGAAGAATTAAAATCCCGCACACCCATCGGCAGAGTGGAAACTCTGCCTCTGAACTCCATGCTGCGGCAAGCTTGGCTTTCTGCCTGCAGGGACAAAGCCAAGCCCAGGACTTCCAGTTACCCTTTGGATTCCTCAAGGAGTTGTCCCAACACATCTATCTGATGTGGCATACTGCTCCCCACAGATGAGCTGAAGTACCCAGGAGCAGCTGGAATTGTCTTAGGAGGCCCTGCAGTAGCAGCTGGTGCAGCAGAGAATGCAAATGGTGCTGAGTTTGGTGCAGGGATGCTGGGAGCAGTCTGAGAGGCTGTGAAAGCAGCAGGCAGCGTCACTGAAGCACCACATGTGGTCTGTGATGGGTGATGGAGAAGAGGGTTCCCTGCGGGGTTGCAAGCAACAGTCACCGTCTTCGGATTAAAGAAATCCAGGTCCAACTGGTCATTCTGAAAGACAAAACAAAGAACTGCTCTAACTCATTGCTACCCCCTGTCATAGAGACTGTTACAGAGGGAGACAGATTTACCGCAAAAACAGGTGCTGGGTGGCAAGCAGCAAAGTCTGCGACCTATGTCAGGGCTACATCTCATCTGTAATTTAAGCAAAGGAAGTGCCAACATCACAGGGGACAGATGGGAAACTGAGAAAGCCAGGTTCAGGGATACCTCCTCTGCTTAGGCACAGCTATCCCAGAGTTTAGGGCTAAGCCTCAGGGACAACTGCCCCTCTGCGTGTGTTATCATGATTTTTCTCAAGGTGACAGTGTGTCCCAAGACCTCCCACAATGAGAAGCCCTCCCTCCCCTTCCCCCAAGACCCTCCTTCGTACCTCAAACATACTCCACTGATTGTTTTCTGAAGTCTCCTTCACTGCTGCAGGGGCTGGGTCATTCAGACCTGAATGGAAAAATGACAAGGAGGTGACCAGATGAGAAAGGAAGTGAGGTATCATCCCCTGGAAAGTGACCTCTCTAGAAGCCAAAGGTATCCTGTGCTTCTTTCAGGCAGCCAGCCCTCCCACTCACTTTGGAGGAAGAAGGCAGCCTTTGTTAAGCTTGGCTTAGCCCTTTTCTGGGCCACTCAGTGTCCTACCTAAGCACAGAAGCTCCTCATCCAGCAAGGAGAGGGAGTTGGCCGTGCTGCTCTGCTGAGCAGGTGTGGCTTCCATTTGGCTCAATGAACTGTTCCGCAACTGCACTGACGTCGGTGGAGGGGGTGGGAGAATGGGGATTTCAGCAGGGGCTACTGTGGGGGCTGCCGTCAGGGTGGTGGCTGGCACTGGAGGCAGCGGGGTGCTGGCGACATCCAATCCAGCAAGGTCAATGAGGGCGTTGAGGTCGTTTGTGGAGCTACTCCCTGCAGCAGACAGAAGAGCACTACTAGGACAGAAGGCAAAAGACTCACAGCAAATCCGAAGTGCAAGAGTTCTCAGAGCTAGTTTGGGTAACACAGTTCCTCACTCCATCATGGCTTGTGGCTCTCTGTCTATGGAAAGCCCACAGACTTCCCCCACAACCACTGTTGTCCACAAGCTACTTAAACTGGATGCTCTGCATATCAAAATGTCCTGAGTATCACCTGCTCCAACCACTGCTCCTTCCCCAGTGCTTCTCGTAGCACAATTCACCATCTTTTCAAAATTGTCTGATTTACTTAATAAGGGAAGAGGTTTGGTGGTTTACAGGGATTAAAGGAAGAGCTGTGAATAATAGCAAGGAGCAGAGCAGAGGTTTCTCTTCTCTGTTTATCTGACAATGGAGGACATACCGCTGATGTTATCGAAGGAAAATGCAAAGCTGCGGCACTGTTGCTCATGTCCACAGTGGTTTAGCTACTGCTTAAGAGCTGTCTTGTTCCACCCTGATTCACAAACTGTTGGCCCTAAGAACCATCAATAGCTACTTCACCACAATGAATCAGAAACTGTGCAAAAGAGAATAGCATGATTCAAAAATTAAACAGCAGGCTTCCAAGAAACTCACCTTCCACTACAGGCATCACGGGGAGATCCATTTCACCATTGACCACTTGTCCCTCTATTATTTTTTTATAGGAGTTTATCACCCGGGATAAATTGTCACTGGCCTGTAGAATGTCTCCTGCATGCAAGAGAGACAAAAATGACCTCCAAGACTTCAGTTGCTTTGCTCCCAGTAATGCTGAGAGAACTCAGTTATCAACTAAAGAATCGGCAAGAAGAAACACAATTATTTGCAGGGAGCTCCACTGCTCTGTCTTTGCTAGGCTGCTCTGAGAAATAATCCAACTTTCTAGGTCCAGGCACAGTACAGTAACAATTGAAAAAGGAGTCCAAGGCTTTGTTTTCCACAGCACCTACCTGCCCCTTCCCAAGCAGCAGCTGTCCCCCACCATCGTCCCCAGCCTCCCTAAGCACCAACTCTACTGTCAAGTCCTTGCCTGAATTTAAATGATAAGCAGCATGAGGTGAGGATCTTGTCTTTTATTTGCTCACTCGAAGCAAAGTGCATCCACAGCGAGAAGGCAGCTTTACAGCAGCCAGACCCTCACCGAGCCCTGCACAGTCACAGGTCACAAAAGCAATTAAAAAAGCAGAAGCACAGCTCAGTTTACCCAAACTGCTGTCATTATCCTCTGTCTCGCTGGCCAGCTTGAACAATGTCCGTCTTTTGGTTTCACACCTTTCATAGAGCTCCTAGGAAAACAGATAAGGACAAACTGTTTCATTAGCCAGGAGCCACAGTCAGCAATACCAGTCAGCGCAGAATGACTCCCCAGGCACACACACTGCTAAGCTCAGAATAAACCTGCGCTGAATGTGCCAGGGTGTCTGGACAACCAACACCCCCTGTCCCTGTGCTGTAACAGAGCTGTGAAGCATTACAGTAGCCCAGGAGTCTAAATCCAACCTGTGTTTTCAGCACAAGATCTCCCAGTCCTCCCTCACACCAGCAGTTTTGGCCAGCTCTGGCCCCAGAAGAGATGGTTGTTCCTCATATTGCTGTGGAAGCCCCAGGAAGGGGCTTTTGTGCTTCAGCAATTACGCTCCAGTTGTGCTGCAACCACTACTCAAAGTCTGCAACCACCAAGGAGAAAGGTGGCCAGAAGAAAATGTTTCACTTAAACAAACCCGTTTCTGAAGCTTCTCCTCAGTTTCAGGAGCTTGTTAAAAATTAGTAGCTCTAACTTTTCACATAGATAAGGTGAAACCCCCTTTGAGGCCTTGGGCCTACCCAGCCATGCTGGCAGCTGGTTGATTTTTACCACCCTAACGATGTTCTCCCAACCTTATGCACTCACTAAAACTCCACCTTTGAAGGGGAGGACACATGCCCCATTCTACCTTTAGTTTATCCACTCACAGTGCTGTAAGGGAGAGTCATGATCAGCAGTCAGTGCATCCTAACAGCAGCAAGAATTACAAACTGCAGCTTCTTGACTCTGCTGTGCTGCATCTCTGGAGAGCAGCCCGCACTTCACACGTGTGCAAACCCAAGCTATTACCCACTGAGGCTTTTGGGGAAAGGGGTTAAAAACACGGCTTATTTTCTTTCCTTCTATTTCCAACAACTGCTCCTGTTTCTCACCACTGCTCTTCATTTTACTGCACTGTTGGTAATTCTCTGTAAAATTCAAGCCTGCAAAAAGAAAGGACTGACTGCAGGAGTTCTGGGCAGAAGGAACAGCTCAGACCCACCTTCATGAGCTCCCTATCAGCCTCTGATGAGTCCTCTTTGCTGTAATGAACCAACATCTCATTCAGCAGCTTCACGTTGTTATTGACTTCCTCCAGCGTGTGCATGCGCTTCGTCACTTTCTGAATCCGAGCCTCATCCTTCAGGTGGTAGAAAACAGACATTAAAAGTGAGGTTCCCTGTAAAGGTCCACAGCAGCACAACCACAGGTATTACCTGCTCATTGTGTCAAGTAGCATCTATTTAAGGTTAAGCTAGAAAAAACCCCCACAATTCTCTCCTTTTATGTGTTTTCCTTATTTCATTACCTTTTCATTCTGCAATGACAGAAAACACCCTATTTTCCAAAAGTCTCACTAAATTTAACTTATATTTATACCATTAAGAAAGTGTTCCCCAAAGTTCCTTTCTGACCTTTTCAGAGTATTTGGGGGGAAGCATCTTGATTCCATTTGATCAAAAAGATGTGTTTGAAGGAAAACATTTACCAGGAACAAGCAGCAGACTGTGGGAGAAAACATCCACCCATCTCTGATTTGAGCTTCCAGCTAAAGATGTAGGGAGTCCACTCTGAGGAGAAGAGAAGCTGGAATGGGAACACTTCAGTAACCTACAACTCCTCTTCAGTCTCAGAGTGATCCTTTTTTTTGGCGGGACTCATAGTGAGTAATTTCTTGGACTCCAGGGTTCCTAACAACTGCCATGGGTGGATGCATCTCAGCTCTACAAACGGGAAGGTGTTTCCATGAATCAGAATCCCAGAATGGTTTAAGTTGGAAGGGACCTTAGAAATCACCCAGTTCCAACCCCACTGCCATGGGCAGGGACACCTCTCACTAGACCCAGGTTGCCTAGAGCCCCATCTGACCTGGCCTTGAACACTTTCAAGGAGGGAGAAAAATTAAGCTGCTTGTGAAGAGACCCAGTCTAATGACTCAGCCTTCAGCACCCAGGGCCAGTTCTGAGATGCTCCCACCAAATCCTGCTGTGAAATACCACCTCAAGCAATAAGAACATAATTACAACAAGGAACATTAAATCCTTGTCCCTTCTTGCTCCGTTGTCCACCAGAGACACTGAGACATTTTTGTGACACAAACTTGTCCCAGTTGTAAGCTAGCTGGAATGACAACACATCCACAGTACACAGAGCCCCGCTACATCGTGAGATGGCAGCCCTATGCACCAGTAACCAGGGATGAGGTGTAAGTTAGCACTGTTAAAGGTTCTGAAAAGTGACAGGCTGCATGCTGATGGTCTCATTCAGTCCCTGCAACTACACTAAGGAATGCACTAACACAGGACTCCCAAAGCCTGAAACACCCAGGTTCTGCCATTCACAGGATCCTAAAACTCTCCACCATTCTGAAGTCAAATTACTTAAAAACTGGAAAGTGGATTGGGACCAGTCCTGCAGGAATTTCTTACCTCTTTCACCATGGATTTTATAAGTTTGTTGGCCTCTTGTAAATCATCTGGGTTTTTGCTTTTCAGCAATTTAGCCAGAAGCTGTAAGACGAGAAGCAGATATTCAGGAAACAAATAAAGACCCTCTCGCAAGGGAAAGCAGAGAAAGGAATCTAAGTGAACAATTCAGGGGAAAAGAGATACAAGCTCACTATTACAAAGCTTGTGCTGCTTTCCTAGTTACAGTGACTTCAGCAGGAGTCACTTATGGTTTATTATTTTGCGTGAGTTGCTGCATTCTTGCTTCTACACAGACACAGACTGAAATCTCAGAGACTTATGACTCTAGATGATTATTCCTCCCATATATCGTTTTTTGCCTCATGTGTGAAACATCCTCTGCCTTCTAGTACTACAGCAGGATGGCAATTTAGCAAGGAATAATCATGTAATGGTAACACAGAGGTGGCCCCGACTGGAATGTCAGGTTAGGTGGACAAAGCAATGAGATCTGTGAAACCAGCCCCCCAAAACTACAAGCCAAATTAGTACTTCCTTCTAAACGTGCACCAAGTAATCGCTTTTCATTAGTAACTAATACAAGTAACATACAAGTCTCCACTGTACCTTGGATTTCTCCTCATCATCAAACACAGGGTTTTTGGGACGAGGTGGAGGAGAAGGAATCAGGGTTTTGTCTGCAGGAATCACAGGATCAAACATAACAATCCCTGAAAGCACACAGGGAATCCAGGTGAGTTTGCACATGCAGCCACACCAGGCAGCACCCTGTTATTCCCAGGCTGCTGTCACAGCGTGTCACTGGTCCCAGCACACTGCTCTAATAACCAGCACAGCATCACAATCACTGAGCACACTAGCTGCAAAAACAAAGACATTCTGCTTTGATGAAGGCCAAAACTCCAACAAACATGCTGCCACCTCCGTATTGCTCCTCTAATAGCTCTGTGCAATCAGTAACTCTCTGTTATTTCCCTTCTCCATTTCACTTCAGCTGTTGAACCACTAAACAAAATCCTAGACAACCCAGCTTTGTGCAGACTCTAGGGCATAACATTTGCTTGAACAAATGAGCTGAGCGGGAAAGCAGAGAGCGAGACACAATGAGGTGATGAGCAGACTCCTAACTACGAGTGGGAAACAACTTGGCTGCCTGCTGGTTCCGTTGTCAAGTCCTTAGATTTGTGCTCTACCTCAAGAGCTCTCCTGGAACCAACTCTCCTTGTGCTGAAGCCACGTGCATCTCAGCTGAGCTTTTCTCACTGTGCCTACACAAGACATTTGTAGCAGTTGCACTAAGGGTACCCTTGTCAAGTGATCTAGTTAAGGCTACACGGATGTTCCTACAGTTTAAACCATAACTAGTTCCAGAAAAAATGCAAAGAGGCCCCACAAACCAGCAGCTTTGGCAAGATGTTTAATTACTGTTGTTTGAAAAAAGCCAACCCAAGCTATTTAAATGTTATGAGAAACTTCTCAGGGAATTTCCCCCTTGTTTTGTCTACCCCCAGAGCTTGCCTTGACCCCACAGAATTAGAAGCTGTGTATTTGGTGATACTCCTGCGTAAAGCAGATGCTGGAGAGAATGCACGAGGAGCAAGCACCTGACTTCCTACCTTGTCGCTTCAGCATGTAGTAGGCATCCTTGATTTTAGATTCTTCTGGCAGTGCCACTGTCCAGCTGTACAGCAACTCTATGACTTTAGTCTTCACCTTCTCTGACACTCTGTCTCCCAGGTACTGAGAGTGAAACAAAGACGTAAGTTCTCCACATTCTTCATTTATTTTTGAAAATAAAGCCCAAACTCAGGGAATGGAAGCTCAGAGCTTTACATTAAAAGGTTTATGATCCAAGTTCCAAGATGATCTAAGACACATCCGTTCAAAGGAAAAAAACTCCTCCTCTAACATATTTAGAGTGACAGTGAAGAGAAGCCTTGTGATTTATTACAGCAAAAGAAAAGGCAGCTATTCTGTTGATTTCAGGATTTGCTGTTTAAAAATTGCAGCAGTACAGATAACCACCCCCTCCCCTGTCTCACAGGGAAGAATCTGGGAATACTTTACTGCATCAATCATGCCATCAGGTCCCTCTATCCAATTTTCATCACATTAAACAGACTGTGAGGCTATGAATGTTGAGCGACTTAGCCAGAGGCTCCTTGCATAGCAGACTGAGAACTAGAACTCTTCTCTGTGTGTTACAACATTTCTTGTTTTAACCTCTGCACCACACCTTGTTTGGTTATTAAAAATAAATAAATAAATAAATCACAGCCCAAGCTTTACAAGCCCTTGAGTTACATGGAGGGTTAAAACAGTACAGAAACTATAATATTCTGATAGCAACTAAGCGGAACTTACTGAGAAAAACAGTAAAAGCATTAAAAAAAACCAAACCACAACCTAGCTAATAGATGGCTCTTGAATGTAGGCTAATAAATGCAAATGAGCCAGACACAGTGCTGCAAACATTCCAGATGTTGCCTGCAGCTTACAGAGGCCAAACTAAGAGTAAATAGAACCATATGGCTCAGGGACTAACCTTTGGAGACACAACTTTAATTAACTCATTTAAAAAGCGAAACTTCCCTACTTCATTATGAAATCTTCTCCCACAGTTCTTCATACAAGCTTCCAGCACCTGCATTCAAGGAACAGAAACATGGGCTGAAACGAATATCACAACTCTTCAGTAGGAGTGAAGCTGTGTTCTATGTACAGGGGAACTGAAGTGGCAGCCACACTGTTCACCGTGTTCCTGCTCTGTCCCAATCTCCCATCTGCAGGGGTGATACATTGCAATGGACTGGTCCCCACCCCCAGCCTTGGATACCTGCAGCACTTATCTCAGCGCTAGGTCTTACAACAATGAGCACAAATGTTACCTGAAGATAACGAACTAAAGCAGCTGAAACTGCACCAGTTATTTCTGATGGCTCTACTGCTAATGAGCAGCCTGGACACTCCACCTACCTACCTGTACTCCCTCTCTCTGTCCACTCCCACCAGCAGAGGGGAATTGGGACATTCAGCTCCAGAATGAGCCCAAAAAAAAAACCAGTGACACACACTGTGCCCCCTCATGCTCTGCACAGATGATGTCAAATGATGCACAACTGGATTTAAGAGGAGGGGTAAGGACTACTTACTGTCAAGGCTTGGACTGCTTCCCATTCTTGTGGTGACTGGATTTTATGAGCCAGGAGTCTCACAGCTATCTGTGGCCTGAAACAAAGCAAATCCTTGTTACAAAGCAGGGGACACGCTGAGGGACTTTCAGGTTTCACGAATCCTACTGTTTTAAATGAGAAACCATATAAGTAAAAGGAAATGTCATTTAGTACTTTTAACCTTTCCATCACTGTAAAAAGGCCAACAAAGACAAGTTCAAGACATCTTTCTAAGCCTGGCTGTTTGCACATACAAAAGGAAGCAAGGGCTGATACTCTTAGCCAACAATTCCAGATTCCTGCTTGGGAGGGGCCAAACAACTCCCAGTACGCTCCCCAGCCCAGGAAATAACTGAATTTCTCTTGCATTAGTTTCCTTTTTCCAAAAGAAAACACCTTCCTTAGCTCACAGGCATGCTGTGACCCAGGAGGTTTCCTCAGTTAAACTGTGAGTGTTAAATTTATCATGTCTAGAGCGGTTTGGGACACCCACCCTTCGAGCTCTTTGTTGATCTGGTCACAGAATCCGATGATGTATTCCCAGTCCTCTTGCCTGTTTGATGGGTTAGTGGCTTTATCTTTGGTAAGGGAAAGAGAACATATCACCAATCAAGCAAAAGAGACAGTATAAAATGTCATGCACTTCCTAGAGAAAAGCATCTGACACCCACTGCCAACTACAAAGGAGGAGAAAGAAGTTCACACATGTGTGTGTCCAGGCTGAGGCATCCAAACATCCAGGGAGAATCGAGAATTGCTGCTTTCAAAAAAGTAGGTGCCAAATCCCAAGTACTCTGAAACATGCTATTTCCATGCTCTAAATGAGAGACTGAGATAAAATATTTGAGCTCACAGAATCTCACTCTGCCTGAAAAACCTTCTACTTGGCTCTAACGTTCAACTCCTTAAAGGCCAAACCCTCACACTTCTATGCAGGAAATTATTTCTGTATTCCCTGGGTGTTTTGTGCAAGTACGAGCTGGAGCATCAGACTGTTCATTTGTCATTTAGTGCTGACACTCTGTTTCGGATCGCCAGCTGATCTGTTAGAGGCTTTAGCATTTATCCTGGGAATTATGAACTGAAATGTATTATCATACATTGAGTTGCTCTTGCAGGTAATAACCACCACAGCCTGTACTGATCAGGAATTCAAATCCTACCCCCTCGAACTGAGAGACTGGCTGGGCTATTTCAGGCTCCTGCAGGATCTTTTGTCAGGTATTGGGGCCCTGCTTCTTGTATTGATTGCAGAATATTGAAGCTATCAGTACTTCGTTTTGCTATTAGCGCTTCTTCTCCATGTATTCTACTTAACTCTGATGGAGCACTAAATTTACAGTTGACAAGATTCCTGCTTTAACCTAATTTGCCAGTCAAGACAACCAGACACGATGATTTTTCTTTCTTGTAAGAGAAAGCACTACATGCTGGAGCTGTATGCCCAAGGGCTGATGATTAAGAAGCCTCCCTTACAATTTTAATACAACTGAAAGAGAAACAGAAAAAAAATTCTTGCTTAGCCAGACAGTCTAGAGCAGGGGATGAAGGACAGGAAAATCCAGCACACATCTCTGTACTTTCATCCCAGAGGGAAGCGTAACAAAACAAGCACATGCTACATCACAAAGTGCCACTTTTTACCAGCATCAAAACACAGCTTCTTCCATTTCCACAGGCAGATAAAAACAGCTGTCAAACCTTTACTCCAAAACCCTACTTGCACAAAGCACCTTAGTCCTCCTGCTGTGCTCCTGTTTTTCTCCTCAGGGAAGGACAGTTGTAAAGCAGTGTTTTAAATGGTTCCACGGATAGCACCCGCTAAACGTGAATCTGTGCCCACTGCTGAATTCCAGCGGGACCCCAGATAAGCAAAAAGCAGCAGCCAGGGAGGATCTTGTGCTAACAAAGCTACCAAGATATTTTTCAGACTCAAAAGATTCAAAGGAGGTTCAGTAGAAAATACAGCTGCTGCAGACCCAAGCAACTCTTTAAAATACATGTGGCACTGAAACCACACTCGCAACTGCTGAGTGCCCTGGAAGCATCGTGAAACCGTGGACTTATAACAACGGAAAATCTTTTCATGTAAGTCAAACGGCATCATGCATGGTTGGGTACTCCAAAGCACCTCTGCTGTTCCTCAGGCCTAAAGGAAAGAGAGTTCTTGGCTGGAGGTAATGGAATTTATGTAATGAAAGCAAGAAGAGCACAAAGAAGTAAAGATGCTCAGCTGAATGAACTCTTTCGTGGTTGCGTGTCCTGGACTAAAGAAAAGGATGTTATGCAAACAGGAAAATATAACCAGTATTTCCATGTTCCAAGTGTTCATTGTAAAGCTGTTCTGGACATCTCCAAAGATTTCTTGGATTGTCACTGGATGAATTCAGGCTCTTGGATTTGGTTCAGACTCTTATATTTCCGCACCAAAAGCTCCCAAATAAAGATAGTGAAGTCTCAGAAGAGGAGAGATTACAGAGGGAAGTTACGCTCCACAAACTAACATACATAAAAACCTACATTTCAACCCCTGGTTTATAGACGTTAACAAGCTCCATCAGAAGTCCTGCCCTCGCTCTGGCGCTGGATGTTTGCCTGACACAACAGTGCACATAGGTACACATTGGCTGCTCTCAGTAGGGCCACAGGAACACAGTTACACTATTGTGAGCTAAATTACCTTCTTTAATCCTTTCAGGACATCCCCCCACGTGATGCTGCACCACATTTATCAAGGCGTAAGTTAAAATCCTCTGTTTTATGCAAAATGTTTAAAATGTGGGCAGGGAGCTCATCTTCACTAGAGCTCTGTTATATGAAAAGAGCTCACTCCAGGAAGGAGTTTGGTGCTCTGGAGTATCAAATCCTCGGCTTGTCTGTTGAAACTGCCAACAAAGGCCCATTTGACACTAGTTAGAACGTTTGCTTTCAGAGACTTGTCCACCAGGTCCCATCCTAAAAGTCTCATTTCACATTGGCAACCAACCGAATCTGAATTCGCAACTTAGGAACAAAAGTCTCAGCTCTACCCCAGCCTTGCTGCCATGTCTGGCCTGGATCCAGGCTCCTGCACTTAGAATAGAGTCACTTCATACCTGACCTGATGGTCAGAGCCATTCAGCCCTTGTTTGACCCTGAAACACTAATGAGCCAATGCTAAGATGCATCAATAGATGTGAAACAAAGGTGCTTATTTAGTCGACAGAGAAACAAGACTGGAACACAGAGCCACAGACCATTAACTGACTAGTAACAAATGCTCATATCTTCCTGGGTTGACTTCTTTACTGAAAGCAGACAAGGGCAGAACCAGCAAAGGGTTTCCCCAGGTCAGGCTCAGCACATGAACTGGGAATCCCCAGAGTTTAACAGTCAGATTCTGTTTGTAGCTCTGGGAGGAGAACGCTGACCCATGCCAGACAAAAAAGAAAAGACAGTAAGACAATCATATTTTACCCCTGTGCATCTATTCCATGGCTGGGCATTGCCTATGCCTGACACAACTGTGAAACAATAAGCTTCTTCCTGGGGGCAGCAGAAAAGGCAGTGCTAAAGTCAAAGGATCCAGCTATGTTTGTACAGCTGATATTATTTTCTGGTATTTCAGCCAAATGCAAAAAAGGAGCCTGCCAGCACGAAAAGACCAGAAAAGATCACTTGCCCTCATCCCAGGATAGACGAGGAAGGATCACTTGCCCTCATCTCAGGAGAAACTGGAAAGGATTACCTGCCCTCATCCCAGCTGCCTGAAATGAGGCAGGATACAGGAAGATGCTGGATCATCACTGGCCAAAGTGCAGATCTACTGCAGTATGAGAACACGAGGATGATGTTACTTCATGGGTCTGTGACTCCACCTGATGACAGACAGGGCAATGGAAGGCTGCAAAGCACTAGAACAGAAGAAATCACTGGCTGTGAGAGATTTTCCATCTTCCCATGACTGGGAAGTTGTCTGTGCTGCAGAGCAGTTCTGGCTCTTCCCCTCAGCACAAACCCTCAGTGTCTGCAATAGGCACTGCACAGCTCTATGATGGTTACAAGAACAAAACCTTCAGGAGGGCTGGCAGGAGCACTCAGATGCACCAGCCTTTATGCTCTGCCTTCCTGCTCTGCAAGACTCCTCCAGTAATTTACAGACACTGAACGCTCCCTGCTCCCCCCTGAGAAGGGAGGAGCGATACTATCACACCAGCACAAACCACTGTAGGGTAGCAGTGACCTGGCATAAATGCACCCTCTTAAATGAAAGCACAACACTCGAATCTTTAAAAATGTGCATATCTCTGCAACCAGGATCTCTGTGAGATTTCTTACTTTAAGGCCTCTGTAACCCCAACCTTAATTGTGTGTTCTCCAGCACACAATATCCTACTGCTTGGCCAAGGAGAGATAACACCACTTTTAATTTCTGCCATTAGAAAACAACCCTACAAAACAAACAGTCAGGAAGCTTTCCAGGCTACACAGCTTAAAATATCCTTCCTACTAGAGATATTTTCACACACAGACTGAAGCTGGTGAGTCAGTCCTCCTCATAGGAAGATGAAAAGGAAGGGATGTGGGTGTTTCTTCACTGGCTACAATAAAAGATATTGACAAACTGTGGGAGTTCAGAGGAGGAGCAAAAGCACTAAGGGGACAGAAGGGATGGTTCTAAAATCATTTTGCCAATAACTCCTATAACAGATGATGACATCACCTACGTATTTGAATTTCACATAAAATACCAGGAAAGAACTAGCATCATTTAATCTTGCTTATGGAAGGGTAACTCCATAGGAATAACAGGTTTTACGCTTTAAGTTGTTTAGGACAATGACCATCTCCTGCTGTTTGCCTAGTGCCTGATGACTTAGGAACTTCACTCACTGCTGTAATCAAACAAATATTAAAGAAGAAAATCTAGGCAACCAGCTAGTGATGTGCAGGATATCCTCCCAGCGTCAGCAGCAGGAGTCTCTGCATGGAATATATGAAAAGCAGTTACTGGTACAATCCATCCATTCAGGAGTCACCTCCAGAACTGCCCACACTGGGTCAGGATTCCACAGCACAAGGTTCTGTACAACCAAAACCCAGCCAACTCACAGGCACGGGACAGAAACACCAAGAGCTGATATCAGCAAAGGATGAACAAGCCATGGCTGGGTGGATGAACAAACTACACTTGTGTTTTCTTCTCCCTGTCTCTAACATTTAGGATTCTGTCATAAAAAACAAAAAAAAAAATCACAGAATCATTAAAGTTAGACAAGACCTATGAGACCATGCAAGTCCAACCATCACTCCAATCCCACCCTGCCTACTGAGACCTGTCCCCTAGGGCCCCATCTATTCCTTTTCTGAACCACTCCAGAGATGGTGATTCCCCCCTCCCTGGCAGCCTGTTCCAAAACACCTTGACAAAGGACTGCTCAACAGCCCAGCCTGGTCGGAACCGACACCCACATCTCCCACCCGGCGCTGCAGCTCGGCCTAAGGCAGAGAATCCTATTGTGTAACACGCAAACACTACTTGGAAAATCCCTACGGCTCTCGGCCCTGCAAAGTGCCCTGAGGCTCCTCTCTCCGCTTAACCAGATCCCCAGAGACGGACAACGAAACAACAGGGTCAGACCCGACCCAGGAACCTTCCTGGTCCCGAACCCAGCGAGACCCGCGCTGAGGCAGCCCCACCTCCGGCTCCGCTCTGCCCCGCTGCCACCACCCGGCCAACAACCCCCGGGAACGTGGAGGCCCCAGCCGCAGCCCTGGGTCCATCCCCAGGCGCTCACACGCCCCCCGCCCAGGGCCTCTGCGCCGAGGGTCCCGCCCCGCTGAGGGGACGACAGGGCGGGGCGAAGCGGGGCAGCCGGGAGGAGGGGCCAGGGCCACGGCCAGGTTGGGGTGCCGGGTCCCGAGGGTCGCGGGGAGCCGCAGTACTCACTGAGCCACGACTCCAGGCTCTCCCCCTCCGCCTCCGCCATGTTGCCGGCGCGACCGCAGGCCCCGCCCCGCCCGCGCGAGACCCCAGCAGAGCGTCTGTGGCCAGCCCTGAGCCGCGCCCACACCCCGTCGCGCGCGCGCAGTCAAGATGGCGGTGGCCGGCGTGGCGGGGCTCAGCCGGAGGCTGGAGGCCTGGCTGCCCCGGTGAGTGCGGACCGGGTGGGACGGCGCGGGCTGGGCCGCTCTCGGCTCTCGCGCGGGGTGTGCGGGGCCCGGGGAGCTGACTGCGAAGGGCAGGGTCCGCCCCGAACACTCCCAACCGCCGCTGCCTGCAGTGAAAAATTAGTTGAGTTGAGCTGCAGGCCCTCGCCCCCTCCTCCGAGTCCACAGCGACGCCAAACCCAGCCCGTGAGCTCCCGCCCCGCCCGGGGGGCCACGGCCTGGGCACAGGGGTCAGCGCGGCCTAGAGCTGCGGCCTGGCACTGCCTTTCCCGAGAGCTTTGCAGCCAGGCTGTGGGACTTGGTGCTGGTTTGTGCTTCTGGCTGTGTTGCAGCAGGGAAATCGCGATGGAGAGAAAGGTGGAGGTGCCGCTCAGCTCTAACCAGTCCTGAGAGGTGGTCACGTCTGTCTGTGTCCCTGTCTTGCCACACTGTGTCTGTTTACAGCTTTCCTTGCCCTCTGTTCTCTGCAGGCTGATGCAGGTAAGATGGAGTCGCTACAACCCCAGTTACATAGAGCCAGAAGTGGACAAGGAATTGTATCAGAAACCTCTGGAGGAGCTGCCTAAGGAGGAAAAGGAAAAAATGGAGCTTAAGTTGCATCAACCCATCAAAGCTGCTCCTCCCAGTCTCAGCAGTTCGGTGTTCCACGACCCTATGATCAGGTCAGAGAAAGATCATCTATTTGCTGTTGCAGTGAGATCTCATGGAGCCAAAACACTTGGAAGCGGTTCTGTCGCACACAGAACATTCAGTATTTGAAGGGACATTGAAAGATCATCCAGTCTAATCCCCCTCCTACAGCAGGATCAACTAGATTCAGTCACACAGGAACATGGCCAGATGGGTTTTAAACGTTTCCAGAGAAGGAGACTCCACAGCTCCATGGCACCCCATTCCAGTGCTCTGTCACCCTCACCGTGAAGAAGTTCCTTCTCAGATTGATATGGAACCTCCTATGTTCCAGCTCACACCTGTTGCCCCTTGTCCTACCATTGGATGTCACTAAGCAGAGGCTGGCTCCATCCTCTTGACACCCACTCTTTCCATATTTATAAATGGGGTCACCCCTCAGTCTCCTTTTTTCCAAGTTGAAGAGACCCATCTCCCTCAGCCTTTCCTCATCCGGGAGCTGTTTCGCTGGCAGTGCTGCCTGTTGCCCTCTGTTGCTGCACAATCCCTTTATTTAGGTTAATCTTTTCCCACAAAGCCAGTCCATTGACTGGCAGTGATTAGAGATAATTACAGCAGATCTAGCAGCACCCAGATTTAACCATGGGAACAGCACAAGGTGGGGGCTTATTTCTGTGGGTGATACAATCAGAATTTTAGTCAGATCTCCCTTGGCTTTGTGTTTACAGTAAATTCACCAATATGATGATGAAAAATGGGAATAAAGTGCTGGCCAGAAGCCTCATGTCTCAGGTGAGAAGTTGTTCATGTTTCTCCTCACTATTGTGTTAAAACAATATAGAATGGGAGGCTGGGACGTCAAGGCCACTGGAACTAGGAATTACCAGAACGTGGGTCATCTCTTCAGTCATAACTCACACAAAGAACTCTCACCATTGTTTATCTGATAAAACACATTTTGTACAGGCTGAACCTCAATCAGCTCCCAGATCAGATGGTGAAACCTTAACGGAGACCACTCTGTTCCCACTCTACACCATTTCCTGGACCTTATGAACTGCATAAACTCAGAAAATACCCTTAAAAGCATAACTTTCTCAAAAGATCTTCCTTCAAGCTCGGTTTCATGCCTTATCTTCTGTTTAACTTGCCAATGAAGTCCCACAAATTTGAGACACAGCTTTGACCCCTGTGCTGACCTACAGTAACTGGTATTAACTGGGGGTCCCATCTGCTGTGTTCATCCTTGAAAGCCCTTCAAAAGGTGAGACACTGCCTGAATGTGCTGATTCCTTGTGACAAAGACCCACACAGGCTCAGAGCTCCTGAGTCCAGGCTTTGCAGAGGAGGAGGCTCAGTGCTGCAAGACCTGAATTCTTGTCTCTGCTTTGTCCTTGCCCTTCCCTGGCCCTGGGTTGTGCTACTTGGCCTCCTCACCCCAAATGCAGTGTCTGATAAACAGACTGATGAGCTGGAAGATGGTAAAGTAAACTTTGACTTAAGATAATCCCCAACTGGCTGGTTGTCTGTAGGGCTAGAAAACAGCTGCCTGGGTCAAAGTGGGGTCCTTGTAAAAGTAACTTGATGGAGTGGGATAATCCATTTGCTTTGCCTGTCTCCTTCCTTGTCTCTGTCCCAAGACTCTGGAGGCCATTAAGAGGACGCAGCTAGAGAAGTACCACAAAGCTTCAGAAGATGAGAAGGAAACAATTGAATGCAACCCTTATGTCATCTTCCACCAGGCTCTGAAAAACTGCCAGCCCATTGTTGGGCTCAACAGAATCACAAGAGGCAGCAAAACCTACCAGGTGAAAGAGGGGTTTGGGGACCACATGTGGTCAGGGGAGAATTAGCTCAGAGCCACTTTGCAACCTGGATTAAAACGGCACCTAGAAACTATGTCCAGTGAGCATGATAGTTCCCCTGACAGAAGTAGTCTCTGCTTCTCTGCCTAGATAAAAGGAATACACAGCAAATGAGTGAGGTGATGGGCAGCAGAAGAATTGGCAGTCCCTGGACTACCAGTGCCATCCTCTTTTCTGTGGCATGTTGCTTGGGTAGAGGTCCCAAAGCCATGGGGCAGGTCAGCGTAGCAGAAAAGGCCAGCTGGATACAATGCTGTGTTTTAAACACGACCTGGCTGGGCTCTGCAACACTCTGCAAGTGGTGATCAAATTAGATGTGTAGGCATTTCTCTGTCATCCTTCTCCCACCTCTGCTAGCCCAGCCCCGCTTGGATCCCATTCCTACACAGACCAGAAGTCCTTATAAAGGCCCCTGTCTGCCAGCAGTATCCAAGGCTGATGACTATTTCCATATTGGTAGCAATGACCAGTTTCTGTGGACAGAGGTGGTGATGGGGACCTGGTGTTACTGCAGAGAGCAGTGTGGTGCCACTGAAATTGCAGCACATTGTAAATCCATGTGTCCAGCTGGACCTGTGCGTCTGCTGGAGCAGAACAGGTCACTGCATGCTGACAGTGGGATAAAGGGTGTGGTTTAAACCTTTCCCAGGTCCCGGTTCCTCTGAAGGACAATCGGAAGCGCTTCCTGGCCATGAAGTGGTTAATCACTGAGTGCAGGGAGAACAAGCACCGCAGGACACTGATGCCAGAGAAGCTCTCCCAGGAACTGCTCCAGGCCTTCAACAATGAAGGGCCCATCATCAAGAGGAAACATTCGCTGCACAAGACGGCAGAGGCAAACAGGGCTTACGCCCACTTCCGCTGGTTGTAGGGACACTGCATGGGACATGATGCTACCAGCCCCACGGCCTGTGAGCAGAGCCGCAGAGCAGGGAGAAGGAGGAAAGCTAGAAGATCCTTTCCACAAAACAGTGACCTGAGCTGGGGACATCCCATCTGATCCCCACAAAGTGCATTTCCTTTGTGTATGTTTGGATAGGGGAAGGGAGAATCTTAAATTTACCAGCACCTGCACACTACCCTCCCCCCAGGATGCTCTCTCCTTATGTGGTAATAAGTGTCCTGTGGAGAAGTGTTAGGTGCTCCTCTTTGAGCAGGGCTGTACTGAATAAACTTCCTCTTACCCAGTTCCTGGGGACTTTCAATTCTCTCTCTCTGCTCCTGTAGTCAGCAACGGCTCTTGGCTGCACAGACAAGAGCAGGGCTGGACGTTTTCCCACACGAAAACCAGTACCAAAGGTCCTTTTTGATTTTGCTTCCAGTCATCAACAACAGTGTCTGCACAGGTGTGATGAGAATGTTCTAATAAAACCAGTTTGATGAGGAACATTTATCTTCTGAACAGCTGTCTCTGTTGCCGGACTCTCACACTGCTCTTTCCAGGTACCCAGTTGTATAGTCACCCTGTCACCCTACACTGGAGGAGAAAGTGAGTATCAGAGCCTTAAGCCTTTACACTGGAGCAACCTTTAAGTCAAGTTCAGTTCAAGTGTAACCTTTAGAGTTTGTAGCTCAGCAGCTGTGTGGAGAGAAAGCCGAGCAGTGGAAAACTTTTATTAGAAAAAACTCTTTCCATAGACTATTTTGTTTCTTCTTCTCCCATTCCTGTAAGAAACAAACCATCCTTGAAACCAACTGAGTAATGAAAAAGTGTGACAGTTACTGTATAAAACTTACAAAACCTGCTGCTAGCTGCAGGTGTCCTGTAGGCTTCCCTGTGGCCCGTGGGGGTGACTCAGTGTACACAGGTGCAGCCAGCGCGAGGCTGGGAGAAGCAGTGCTTGCTTGAGGTGTGTGTGAGGCCACAGGGTTTGCTGTGGCTTGTCCCAGAGAATCAGGTGCAACCTGAGCTGTGGAAGGTCTCCTCTCTGTGGCCCCCTGCAGTTCTGCTGGCTCGGGTGAACCAAAACATTCTCAGCATAAATGGTGCTTTGCTGAACACCCACAGAAAATGCTGGGCTGAACTAGAAGCTTTCCTTGCCCTTTGCTGGCAGCAGCCCAGTGTTAGACCAAATCAGTGGGAGAACTTACTGGGTTGAACACGCCCTGCCCTTCCCACCTTTCAGAGCTCCAGTCAAGCTGCAGCAGTTGCAGCCTGGCGGGTAGGTGCCCAGAGGCTCTAGCCAGGATAAATCCTATTTACAGGAAGTGCTAGAAAAACTGATGTGTGAAGAAATTCAGACATCACGTGGAGCTTGCTGGTGAAAGTGCTGGAAACATTTCCACCTCTGCTGCAGAGGTTAATCTGTCACTTCACTGTAATAGTATTTCTGGGCAGCGTCCGTCATCTTCCAGTCAGCAGCTCGAAACTCGATGATCTCCAGCAGCAGGAGCTGGGACAGGGAGCTGAGACCCTCCTGCAGAAGGAAGCCATCTCGGAGGAGGGAGAAGAGCTCATCCATCCGCTGGGAGTTCATCTTCTCCAGCTGCTCACCAATGCGATGGAGCTGTAGGACCAAGCAGTCCACCTTTGGAAGGAAGACAAGAGGATGGCCCACTATGAAGGAATGAATGGAGAGCTTTGTCTCATTTCTGTGGAGGCCCCCATCAGTGACTTATGGACCAACTCATCCCATTCCCTCTGCTCTGCATTTGCCACAGGGTTCCCCAAGCCGCTATGACAGGAGGCAGGAGAAGCAGAGTCTCATCTGGCAAAAACACTTGGAAAGGACACCCTGAGCTCCCCTGTCTCTCAGACAAAACTGCCAGAGAAATGCAGCTGCAACCACTAGGAAAACCTTCATTTCCTGCACGATGTCCATGAGATGATGGCAAGGCTGGAGCCAAAGCTGGAGCAGGAGGTGCCTCCAAGAAAGTTTGGTGACTTGCAGGAAACGGGGCACTAACTGGGTCTTTGGAGAAGATAGGGAAGTCAGTGGACTGCAGGGGTGGGAGGGTTGTGCTGAGAAGGAATAAAATCCCCAAAGGGCCTGTCCAAGGGCTCCTACATTTTCCAGGAGCCCCTTGCCTGAGGGATGACTCAGCCATGGCTGATGCAGGTTGCTGCACACCTGGGTGCGTGGAAAGATGCTTCAGAAGACCAGGAGGTGCACAAAGCTCTGCACAGCCCATCCCAGGAGCTGCAGGAAAGCAGCTCCCCTGCATTCTCATGCTTTTCACCAGTCCTTGTCAGGACAACAGGTGCAGCAGCAGCCTTCTTCCCTGCACTCACCTCTTCCTCCTTCTGCAGGCTGTCGGGCTGTGCCAGCCGGAACAGACAGTCATACACAGGGTTCACAAGAGCCATCATGGGCATGTTGTTCACCTGCAAGGAGGTAGGAGCCAGCGTCAGCCTGGGGCCACACAGGGAAGAGTCTGCAGCTATTTTCAATAGTTGCTCCCTTGCTACTCTTCAAAGGAGAAGAGAGCAGAGTTCAGTTGTGCTGCTAAATGCCATATTGGTGGGTTTTAAGTACGAGACCAGATGTTCAAGTCTCCGGGAGCCAGAAAGGCTGAAGAAATTATGTAAACAACATCTATTTTTGAATGTTAGCAGGTAGTCACGGGCAATACACTTGTTACACCAGCATTTTCTGCCTGCAGCAATCCCTGCATCTGATCTGAGCAGGCACCCAAGTACACTCAGTACAGATAAGCTCAGCACTCCCTATGAGCACCCACAGGTCCCTGCCAAGGACCTCACAGCCACTATACCAGTTCAGTCTGGGACATCTGGGAGTAGGCGAATGGGGGATTTCAAACACCAGCACAAAGTGAGGAAGCTCAGCCTTTGTGACTATTCCCAGAGGTAGCTCTGCCTCTCCAAGCCTGTCCACCTGCCTGTAGGTAGCACCAGCCCTAGCAGCATCCTTGTGCTGAAAATCAGCTCTGGCCCCCACTGCTGAGCCACAGCCTTGGGACTCCATCCAACACTCACCCAAGCACCTGCCCTGGAGTGTACAGACATTTGGTCCCTTCTGGCACCCCTACACAGCAGCAGCCAAGTGCTCCTGCTCCTTACCCTCAAGTAATCGAAGATGTTGCAGATGAAGGTGACATAGCAGATCCATGCCTGCAGTGAGCGGGTGCGCAGGTCCTCCCTGTCCTTGTACTCCTGCTGTAGCCGGTTCAGCAGGCTCCTCCGGAAGATGCTCTGGCCAACTTGTTTGCTCTCAGCCTACAAGACCACAAAAACAGGACAGACAGATGAAACAGGGGTGTGAGAGGGGCAGGAGGATGCTGCTACATGTGTGATGCAGCACCATGCAGATACACCCCTGTGTCTACCCAGAGGCAGGAAAGCTGCAGCCAACTGCTTGTCCTCACCAGCTGCTTGCCTGGGCGCTGGCAGCGGCAGAAGAGAGAAGTGGACCCTATCGCCAACCCACACCCCTGAAGGTTTTTGGTGTGCTCTCACCTGGATGATGGTGTAACAGATGCGCCCGGCCTCCTTGCTGAACACACAGTCTTTGAGTGACTGGTCCACTATAATATTTGCCACTTTCTCCAGGTCCACATTACTGGGGTCTGCAGAGAGGAGAAACACTGTCAGTTCCCAGCACCCTTCATTCCCCACTTGCTTTGGGGTACCTGCAAAGCACCAAGGTCAGTATCACCATGCTCGATGGTGCAAAGCCTCATGTCCACTCTCACACCAAGAGTCACAACCCCTGTCACACACTAGCTGCTGTGGAGATACCATCTGGAGACACCAGGCTGGAGACACAGCCATTGCGATGGGAAGGTGAAGGAGGAAAGCAGGAAGCAAGAAGCTGATCTGATTGTGAAATCCCAGCACTGCTTCAGTGTTGGGTTAGTGGGATCCAAATGTGCAAACTCACACAGGGTTTTGAATACAGATGTGACTGGTGAGGAGACCCTAGGGCCAGGAGGATGAGACAGCCCCATAGCAGGGAGGGGCAGACAGAGGGTACTAGGCATTGGAGAGGGGTGAGAGGTCAGGTTTGGGGAGAGATGCTGAGTTAGAGAAGGAGAGGAGAGTACTCTGAAATTAGAGAGAACCCTAACAACAAGAACCAGGAGCTAAATTTGATCAGGTGCACCATTAAACGTTGGGAAGAAGGTGAGAAGGTGCAAGAAGAGGCAGGGAGCAAAGAACTTCCCAGATAAGAATCACTGGTGGGACCTCATCAGGGATGAACAGCATTTATGAAACAGCTTTTCTGTGATGACAGAGGAGGCAGTAGGAAGCCTGCTGACCTTTGAGGGCTGTTTTCAGCAGCTTTTGGGTCTCCGTGTCAAATGACTGTATCTTATACTCTTCTTTGCCTGTTTCCCCCATGACTGGCTTGCTCCAAGGGTGAGAATCAGGGCAATGGATGGGCTAATGAAAATCCCTGGGGAGAGAGCACACAGAGCTTAACAGGACAGAAGCAAACCTCCACCCAGCCATTTGGCAAATACCATCTAGCACTGGAGCTCAGGCTGTTATCCTGATAGCCCTTGCCCCAAGGAAACTCTTTTGTTATTTGGGCACTGCTCTAGATTGGTGAAAGACTCACTCCGTCTTTTTAAGCCTTGTTTCCTACCAGTCTATGATAGGACTTCATCTTCACTGCCTTATGCTTTCCTGATACAAAAACACGTTCCAGTCTATTGATCTCTGGGTTCAAAGTTGACGGCACCAAGACAGCCCCAAAATACATGGATTTCCCTCAGAAGGCTTTCCTGTGGCTGTAGCAACCCATGCAGCTGCTCCCTTGTGCCTTTGAAATACCTGTCTGGCTGTTTTACCTCAGAAGCCTGGGAAGAATCAAAGCTGACACCAACACACACTCAGAGCAAGCAGAGTCCCTCTCCTGTGCCAGGCTCTAGCACTCAGTGACACCCAGCAAGATCTGCGGCCATGTCCCCAACAGCAACAGCTCCCTTCTCACCCCCCGCAGTCAGTCAGAGTCTCTGCAGTACCAATTGTACTCCCAAACAGTCTCTAGATTAATTTTCTTCTGCTTCATAACACAGCAAAGACACCAAGAGGGACATGCAGCACAGAGAAGGGCTCTGCCACACACATGACATGAAAAACTGCAGCCTGGACTGACCCACAGCACAAACAGGAGAAGGCAACCAGCCAAGTCAGTTTTGCCAGCTTGTTGAAATTCCTGGGCCATTATTCACCCTTCTCCGCAAACAGGGTCACAGCCGAAGTGCCCATCACCCTTTAGAGGCGTGGGACACACCACAGCCAGCCTGACCCCTTGGACACGTCTGCCACAAAGCCATGGCACAATAACCCAGATCAGAGTGGAACTTGCTGGTGGGTAGAGGCCCATCTCTGCCCTCCTGAGGGCAGAGGACAGACTTTGCCCTATGGGGGTCACAACCAGCTCAGGTTGCTCTCACAGCAATGCTCTCACCTGCACAGGGCCACTTGCCCTTGGACCTGATAGAGGTTTCTCCCCAGATGCCTCCAGAAGCAGCTGGGTACTCCCTGTGCCAAGTCTGGCTGGCAAACCTCTTCTTGTTTGTCTTCTCCTCCAGCACTGTTTCTCCCGCTCTCTGCACTCACAGCTCTGAGCAGCCAGTGGAGCAGCCTGAGCTCCCTAGCAGCCCCAGGTCTCACCAACCAGCCCCCCATCTCCCCAACAACCCCAGGTCTCACCAGCAGCCCCACGTTCCAGCTGGGTGAAGTGAGAGTCCAGCACTGCCGCAGTGACGTGGGGAGCGCCCCAGCCCGTCTGGCAGCGTCTCTGCCACCACCGCCCGCGTCTTTCCCGGGGCATCTTCCCCCGGAGCAGCCTCCCCACAGCTGCTCTGGCACGGGAAGTGCCGGGCCAAACCAGTCTGCCCAGAGCCGCCCATAGTCCCTGAGCGACAAACTAGCCGCCGCTCGACGGCACCAGAGTCTCCCGCCAGGGCCAGCCCGAGGGGGCTGGTGGCCACAGGTGGCACCGGGGGCAGCAGCACCCGTGGGCACCCATCCCTTCTCTGCAAGTGGTTCCCAACAGAGGGCTGTCCCGGGCCAGCCCCTCGTGCTGCCGGTGACACGGTGAGGTCCGCTCCGGAGGGGCCAGGCTGGACGTGCCCTGGCCATGGGGAGAAGCAGGAGTGGGGAGCAGCGGGTCCCCCCTCCGCAGGGTACAACCAGCCACGGGGACTCCCGTCCCACCCCCGCTGACACGCAGGTGGAATCCCCAGCACGGAGCCGCCTCCTGCCCGGGACCCCCGCGGCCGGTCCGTCTCGCCCAGTCCCTTGGGAGCGGTGGGTGCCAGGGAACTCAGCACTCCCATTCCATCCTACCCCAGTGCGTCTCCCACCCCTACCTGCCGGCCGCCCCCGCTGGCTCCTGTGGCCGCAGGGGCATCGCCGGAGCGTCCCGGACCCGCCGCCCCGGCCCCGGTTTCCTCTTAGGTCATTTCCTCGCCCGAGCCGGGGGAGGGCCAGGCCGGGCCGGGCCAGGGGAGCGGCGGCAGCGCCACCGCCCGAGCGCCGGGGCACAGCGGCCACCGCGGGATCCCCGCACCGGGAATCACCCGCGGCCGCTCCCCGGTCTCCCACCCCACCGTCCCGCTCCAGTCGGGGCTCCCACGCGTTTAACCGGCTCTTCCCTTTGGGGCCGGGCAGGCTGCAGCGGGGCGGGTAGAAGAATCAACAGGTAAAAGCTGCTGAAAGAGATGCCTCGCAGGGACTCCCTGCAGCAGGAGCCGAGTGTGGGAGAACCAACTGCGCGGGTTTCCTCTGAATTCCCGACCGTTCCGAAGTGGAAGAGCCTTCCGGGGTGAAGCTTTCACAGCAGTTAGACCAGAGCAAGACAGCCAAGGCTGCTGGAACCAGAGAAAAGCTTCAGGAAATGTAGAACAAGCCGTTTAGGAACATTTTGCGCAGTGCTGGGTGGCCCGGCCAGGGACAACGCTGAACTGGCTCAGGACCAGCTTGGACAGTCTTGCAGTGGTGGGATTGGGCTGCACAAACCCCTGCAGCTGATCCCCATGGTGGGTTGCCAACAGCAATACCCAGTGTCATCCTGTAGCCGCAGAGGGGTTGGGACACCCAAAGCATCACTGTATCACAGAGGTAGGGGATGGCTCTGCCTGATGCTGAGGAGCACCCGGGAGCTGGCAACGCGGTGGGGGAAACCAGCCCAAGGCTCTCAGCCCTGATTCTTTCCCTGTTTGGGTAGTGGGAAGGGGGACAGGGCAGCCCCTCGGAGGTCTGAGGCAAGGAATGAACAAGCTGCAGCCAGACACAAGCATAACAAAATATTTAATGTACCTCTGCTCACAGGTCGGTACTTGTGCGCATTGTGCTCGGACACGTTCAGGCGACAGCGGCTGCAGAAGATCGACTCAGGCAACAAGGCAAAAAAGCACTACTGAGGATGGCAGTTCTACATCGTGAGAGAAACTGGAACCCAAATTAAATACAACCTAGTCCAAGCCCGACTGGAAAACATTCACTGCTTTTAAACAATGGTGTGGTGCTGCTCTGGATGAGCATCCTGAGAGCAGCGCTGTCCCAGGAGCTGTTGTGTTCCCTATAGAACTTGAGTGTCACCACAGAATATTGATGCTGTCCTGCCCCAGGCCAGCCCAGAACTGGTGGGCCCCCCTCACCACAGTGCAAATCGTCTTTACCGCTCTGCCCACCAAAGTGCTGTTGGATGTTCTGATGGTAAAAGGCACTAGAAGCAACCAAACGCTGTTGCTGAGCGGCTTGTGAGGCAAATTTCAGGCACCACAAATCCCAGCTGATAGGATTAGGGCAGAGAGAAATCCCAGCCAACCTAAGGGGAAAACTCCGACACAGCCTCACAGCAAGTCGCTCCCAACATGAGCCACTCAGGACTGAACCGATGAGTGGTTTCTGAGAGAAGATCTGTCCCAGTGTAAGGAAGAACAAGGTGACCACTGACTTCCCCCATCTCCTGCTCCTCTAGTTCTAGGAAATTCAGCTTCAAACAGTGTGGTTGAAGCTGAAGCAGCATTAGATATAAGACCAGTGCTCCCAGCGCTTTATCTCATTCCCAAAGAGAAAACAGCATTCTTGTAACAGCCCCTTCCGCAACAGCAGCTCCCAGTTAGCAAAGTGCATGTCGTAAATGTATGAGAAATGCTGCTGACCAGAGGCTGAAGTAACTGTTAGATGCAGGTTTAAGTGACTGATGCAGGATGAAGTGACCATTAGTTGCCACTTTGAACACTGTACACCTGAAGTGGTCACTTCTTCACTCACTGCAAGACCAGGAGCCTTCACATAGGCTGTAACTCTGATGAGCACAGCCTCAAGGAGCAGTGAACCAGGCTCTGTACCCAGGCTCTCCACCAGTGCCTCTCCCACACCCAGGGCCAGACCAGCACCTGCTGGACCATGACGATGTTCCTCTGCCAGCAGCCAGGACACAGCAACAACACCAACCTGCTCGTGTCTGGTACATAAAAAAAGATACTCTTCTCCTCTTCCCCCCAGAGGACATCACAAGGGTTTGTTCATTACTGGATAGAAACATCGTCCTGAGAACCACAAACCAACAATAAAGACAAAACATTAAGAAGATTTGGGGAGAATCTTTCAGAAGAGCCTAAACAATGCAAGACAATGCTGATAGGACTGAGGCACTTTGAGAAACTTCACTCCAATTTTAGAGAACACATGGCTAACGCTCCCACTTTGAGGCTCCTGTATTAATTAACCTTCTGACCCCACCCAGTCAACTTAATTTTAGGCAGCAATCAAAGCCACTTGCATTGAAACAGCTACTCTGCACTCCAAGACCTGACATGGCAGCAGACACAAAGTTATCTGGTCTGGACTTGTGAGGAATCTGTCCAGATATCTCAGCCACCAGTGAAACAGCTGATCTCTTGAAAACAGTTCCCCACAACAGTTTGGGGTAAGTGAGCCATGCTGGTGGCTCAGAACCACCAGGAGAAGCTGCATCAGCAGAACAAAATCAGTTATGCTAGGATCTGGCCTGACCATTTGGGATTAACATCCTGAATACAGCAAAGAGCCACAAGAAGTGGCTCTTCTCTCTGTGGAGAGAAGAACCATCAAAGCACCTCCACACCCCCCCCTTGCTCTCTCTATCCACACCACTCGCCATGTAGCCAACATACTTTGGAATCACTGTGGCTCTTGAAAAAACAGTGAATAGGAAAAAGAAGTAATTTTCCTCATTTCCCCTGTGATGTAAACCTGAGTGACTGGTTTCACAAAACTTCTGAAACACCATAAAAACCCCTTCTCCAACTCCAATTCCATCCTCCTATTCCTTGACCATCACTGTGCTAAACCAAACAATTCCTATTGCATGTGCAGCCCTCCCACTCCATCTAACATCAAAACATTCTCACGTTATCACCACTATGTGACCGTGGTTCTGAAATGTTTTGAGGCCACTACAGAAACGCTTGAAACATTCAGAAGTGGTGTTAAAAACAACCCCCAAAAAGAAAGCATTTGCTGGTTTCCACATGACTTCTCCCTCATTGTCCTGACTTGAACTAAGTATTTTAAAAACTCTACATTGCTTTAACGCAGTGAGTAAACAAATGCCAAGAACCCTGAAGTAAGAGCTGAGCTTGTGCGTTGAACCACCCAACAGTGGGTTCTTAATCTGGGGCTCTGCTTGCAGAAAGCGTGACTGAGGCAGTGCAAACCCCAGGAGATGCATGGCAAGACATGTGGCGACCACGCAGGTGGTGACATGGGCACTTGGGGTACAGTCAAGCTCCCCACAGCTAAAAAAAGTTTGGGTCAGCAGGGTTTCTATGATTAAGGTGGCTGAGATTGTGCGGCCAGCGAGTGGTAATGAAGAAGCAGCAGCTGGCAGCAAAGAAAAGGAAACTAGAAGGTCTGTGCACCTTAAAAGAAGTTTTCACTGACTTCACAAGAGCAGAGCGTGTGTGACACCAAGAAAAGAGTGTGGTGCAAACAGCCAGGAACTCAAGCTGTGCAGCTGCAGCAGTGATGCAGAGTGGGGGTTGAGCAGCACTGGCTGGGCCAGGCTCCCTCTCAGTGATGCACAGTGAGCTGAGGAAGTCACCATCGGGGGCCTTTCCAGAGCACGGTCTCTGGTTCCCCCCTCTCCCCACCACTAACATTAAAGGAGACAGAAGGGAAAGAAAGTACTCAGTTGAATGGCTCCCAGCACAGCAGCTGAGTGTCTGCAGCAGAACTGCAGTCACCTTCTCCTTCTGCTTGGTCCCAGGAGGTGATTTTCCACAGGCTGGTGGATGTCTGGGAGCTCTGACATTTCCAGTGTGCTCTTTACAGAGCAAGGCCATCAGTTTCCTCTTCTCCAGGAGAATGAGAATGTACACAACCCTCTCAGCCTTCCTTCCTCGTGGTGCTGTCAATGCTCTTCAGGGCACAGAGCAGGCTGCAGAACAGCTCGTACCAGAAGAAGACCAGGCCAGTAGAGACAGCAGCCTTCAGCAAGCTGGGCGAAAGGCCCTTAAAGAATCCACTCGTGCCCTCCTCTTGCATGATCTGCCTTATGCAGTCCAGGAAACCCCTGTATGTCCGTACCTGGGAGAGAAATGGCAAAAAGGTTAAACAAGGAAAATCCAGGACTATATACCTAGAAAAGAACACAGCCAGCCCCAAACTGCATCACTGATACATAATCCATGCAGTCCGGAGTTGCCTTTCTGGCTACTACTGTAACTAATTGGGGTGGAGCTACTGTGCACCTGTGAAGGGGATCTTGCACCCACCAATGTAAAAAACAAAGTCTGTACCTCATTAGAAGAGGAAAAGCAACCAAAGCAATGGGCTAAGACTTCAAATTTCTTCCCCACGGTTTCTTGAGATACAGAGTGATTTGCTTTTCTGATCCAAGGAATTTGAAGTAAAAAGAAAACATTCACATTTCACAGAAAAAGGAGATGGTTCCTTGAAGGGTCTGTATTTGTCCAATAGCATACTTTGAGGTGCTGCTGAAGAACATCAGAGGAATTTTGTTTGCTCTGTCCATAAGACACATGCTGAACATGTGGGGCCCATCCCTTGCGCCAAAAACGAATTGCAGAAAGGGATCCTGCCAGCCAGGTGATCCCAACAGAAACCTGGTGCCATCCCCTGACAGTAATTTGGTCCTGAATCACAACTAGCTGCAACTAGAAAAGTAAAGTGAAACCTCTTTGCCTGCCTAACACATCACAGAATCACATAACATTAGGGACCGGAACGGACCTTGAAAGATCATCCAGTATAATCCCTCTGCTAGAGCAGGATCACCTAGACCAAGTCGCACAGGAACATGTCCAAGCGGGTTTTAAACGTTTTCAGAGAAGCAGACTACACAACCCCTCTGGGCAGCCCCTTCCAGTGCTCTGTCACCTTCACCGTGAAGAAGTTCCTTCTCGTATTTATGTGGAACCTCCTATGTTCCAGCTTACACCCATTGCCCCTTGTCCTATCACT
>JAOXOE010000787.1:11145611-11164291 GCA_028565055.1 Phoeniculus purpureus
CAGCTTACACCCATTGCCCCTTGTCCTATCACTGGATGACACTGAGAAGAGCCTGGCTCCATCCTCCTGACACCCACCCGTCACATATTTATAAACATTAATGAGGTCACCCCCCAGTCTTTGTTTCTCCAGGTTCACTGGTAGCTCCCAACCCAAACCCAAACCCAAACTCCAGCAGTGACTGGCTCTGGATTGTCTTGATGCAAATTGATGCTCAGGAAAATCAAATACTTTTCACCTGCCCAAAGGCTGCCCGGGCATGCTCGAAGCCTCCCACTTGCAGTCGTTTTTTGACCACGTCGAGCGGGTAAGTGAGGGTTTTGCTGATAATTCCAGCGCAGCTGCCACAAACAAGGTTTTTAACGTTGCCTGAGAAGAGAAAGGGGAGAGGATAGCAGGGAGGAAGAAAATAGGATTAATACAGAGTTCTGAATAAAGACTGTGAGGGCTTAAAGATCCTTGTTCGCCACAAGGGCGCCTTAAAGTTCTATCAGTTCAGGCCACAGAAGCTCAGTTTGCATTTTCTGTATTTGGCTCACAATGTCCGTCGGAGACCGACTGTGGCTTCATCACGCTGACTTGTGATTTGCTCCACCAAGTGACACCGCATGAAAGGATCCCAAGTCACCAGCGAATCTGCTGCCGCTGGATGGAGAAGCTTTCACAGCGGCCCCTCGTGAAAGTCTAGCCACCATAAATCCTGCAGTCCTGACTGCTCAATCTGACTTATTTTGGATGGAATAAGTCACAAGCTGATGCTTCCTGATTTGAGAGGCTCGTATGAAATACTGGACTTACTCCTGACACACCTGAGCTCCCAGCACAAAACCACCATCAGCATCTGCCATCTGAAAATAAATCTGCAGACATGATGCTGAGAAGCCTAGTTCCTCTGCTGAAGCAACTCCACTGAGGAACAAAACCATGCTTATGCTGCATGTACCCTCTCAGGAATCTCAGTATCTAGAGCTGTCAAAGTGACAGGTCCCTGCAGGGCGAGGTTTGCTTATAACAGAGCTTGAAATCAACACAAAAATATCAAAACAAGACCTTGACAGCTTTAAATTATGCTACATGAATGCTCTTCTGTAAGAGCTGGGCTGGAATCTGCAGGCAGGTTTCCTGAGGGAATCCAAGAGTTCTGTCCCCACAGCACTAACGGAACTTGAGAGAAAGATGATGCCAGCACTGTCCTCTCACAGTACAACACAGCTCAGGAAAGAGCACTCTGGCCTGTGGCACTTTCACTGTCCCAGATTTCCACTGAGGTTATTCGGTAACAGGAGCTGTTTGTACTCACTCTCATCGTATCTGTGCAGGAATAACAATGAGAGACGGGAAATGCAGAAACTTTTCAGGTATTACAGAATCACAGAACATTAGGGATTGGAAGGGACCTCAAAAGCTCATCTAGTCCAATCCCCCTGCCAGAGCAGGATCATCTAGACCAAGTCAGAACACTCAGGACAGAACACTCAGCTTATGTCACTCCCAAAGCAGCACTCATCCCCTCTCTCTCTCTAGGTGGCAGACATCACTCTCCCAAGTACCTACCTCCTTTCTTTCCATTTGCTGGAATCACCCATTCAGAAAAATGTTGCAGGATGTTGTAGAAGGAGAACTGGAGACCAGCGTATGGGAAGATTGCAATGATCGTGGGGGTCAAACCTCTGTAGAAACCCCAAGGCCCTTCTGTCTGGTACATTGTCACCACTGCATGGCGAAGACTGCGATAGATCTAGGCAAGAAAGAAGCAGCTGACTCCAGTGGAACTGGCTTGAAAACAGCAAAGTAAAGGTCAGGTTATTTCCCCATAACAAGGACAGACATTTCCCACTGCCCAAAACACAAGTCACTGATTTTAAGCACAAAGCAATGAGCAGAGTGATTCTGCCCATCTTCACACAGTATTTCTCAGCTAAGCCCTCATGAGCCTTATTAAGTAAAACTGACAGCCTAAACCTGCCTCTGAGCCACAAGAGACTCCCTGAATCACTGACTCCCACTGCAGGCTGGGCTAACACCCTGTCCCCACATCCAAGCTCCGATCTAGGGGGAAGAAAGAAGGCACAGAGCTGACAGCTCTGGCACGCAGCGCTTGCATCACAGATATTTATGGGTTTTTTTTTAACAGCTCTGCTTGCTCCTGCCACAAAATTCACGCAACAAATCTTGTGATTCTGCTGCAGGCTAAGTCAGAACTCAGAAGCAGCTTTGCCCCAGACCTGTATGAATCCGGTTATTACAGATTTCATTAGCACAGAGACCAATTCTTGCATAAAGAACATAGGAAAGGTGACTGCTTCCAAGCCCCAGCCCAACCATTATTTAAACATGACTCTGTGCAAGTGGAAAGTTTCAAACACACAATGTTGACAGACTGGAGACTGAGCTCTGTAAATGTACAACAGCTGAAATTAAAATTGAGTTATCTTGGTAAGGACAGTTTGCCCTTCCCAGATCACCTGGAGTCAAACAGAATGGGGAGCAGCAAAACATCATTCAGAAAGCTGTACCAACAGCACAGAAGATAACTTGGCAACAGTGCAAAACACTGCCCAACAACAGTACCTGCTCCTTTATGCTAACCCACGGGCTGTGATCACACATGTGAAATATTTATTACTACTGCTATGGATAATAATTCCCAACATTGAACCCTAAACTGTACCTTAGGCTCTCCCTGAGCAGCAAAGCGGGTGCGTAGTGTGTCAACAGGCTGGACCGCAACAGTGGCTGTGCAAGCAGCCAGTCCTCCACAGATGAAGTGCACGAAGGAATCGCGGGCATTGTATGAGGTGACGTTGTGCACCAGCTTTGTCAGGCTCTCAAATGCCATGAACTTACAGAAACAAACATACACAGGTCAAGGAGTCAATCCTTATGGCTGACAACCATCTCCCACTCCCCTCTCATTTCAAAAGAGCTCCACCCACCACTTGTAACCACCTTCTATCTCTGTCCTTGAAAAGTCCTTACAAGCTGTTGGAGCATTTGCTTGTAATTGCCTTATAAAAATCACTGAGCAGCCAGAGAGGCACTAGGGATAGCCTGATCTCTGACACTTTTGCCCAATCTTGCATTTAGAATTGTGAAAAACTCATTTTAATGCTCTACGTGTCCTGAAGAATATTTGCTCTATTACAGATATGCTGTCCCTCACTCTTTCAACAACAGTTCATAAAATGAGCTGTTACTATTTACAAATTCAGCAAAACAATGCCATGTAAAACACCATTATCAGCTTCATTTGGTTTTTACTAGCAAGTTGATTTGGTGACAGCATGAGCCAAAGCAAAAATCTACACAGGCTTGGAACACAAACAGCTATGTCAAGTGTCAGGACAAACATGCCTGTGACACCTGATACAGCCAGAACTGAGTTTGCTGTAGCTGCACCGTGAGCTGGCCAGGCAGGCCAGTCAGCAAGCTCCAGAACACTAACTTAGGAGTTAACTGTACATCAGTGTTACACTGTGCATCTCTAAGACTGGAGCTGCCTTGCATCAGCACAGTGGAAACCTGGACCTTCCCACATCTGCCCATGCAGTCAGTCTGAAGAGGAGCAAAGCAAAGTCCTTTGTGTGTATGCTGGGCCTAGATTATCAGGTCACCTTACCTGAACTGCTCCGTAACCAACTGAAAGGAACTGAGCAGGAACGTGGCCCTTCCAGAAGGCTACCAACCCCTCTTCTCGGACAATGCGCTGTACAGCTTGCAAGATGCTGTGATATTTAGCCCCTGGGTTTCTGGAGGAGAGCTGCTCAATCTGAAGCTGGAAAAAAGTAGAGACAATATTTAAAATTCCACATCATGTTTCAAGAAGGCTCAAGTCTCCAGTTCAGGAATTCACAACCTTGTCAGCTATTCAACACTGAGGTGATGTTCTGCCTCCCCAGAGAATTACCTTTAGAACTGATTGGGATGGTATTTACCCAGGGCTCTAAGAGGATAAATCCCCACATGCAGCACAAAGGTAACTGGGGGTATGATGGTGAAATTCAGTGCAGATAGTGGAGATCATTCAGGACACAGAGAACCAAGGAAAACACAAGATCCCATTCAAACGCACCAGATCAGTTACAGGAACAGGAGTGGTGGGGACAGCCCTGCTGCCTTGCTGCCACAGAAGCTGCAGGTGAAGGCTGACAGCAGCAGACTCTCTGCTCACACAAGTCCTCCCGGGACAAGCCCAGCTTTGCCCTAAGGCAGCCTCCTTCCCCGAATGAGCCATGAGAAAGGTACCTGAAAGCGGATCTTGATGACATCCAAGGGGCTGACGAGGACCCGAGTGACCAAGCCCGAAGCTGATCCTGCTGCCGCCGCTTCCACCGTGGACACGCACTTGGCCTCGGGGTCATACCCCACCATTCCTGGAGAGCGCTCGGCCTGGGCAGGGGCAGAGACAAGGACCCCCGTGAGCGCTGCACAGCCGAGACACTCCTTCCCGCACCCACAGTCCATGGCCTCAACCCCCTTCCCCTCACAGACCCCCCAGCCCCTTATTCACCCCAGGGGCGCCCTCCCCTCACTCACAGGCCCCCCGCCAAAGCGGTACCGGGGCGTGACACGGCCGGTCCCCGCTTGGGCCCTGCCGGCCGCCCCAGCCGCTGCCGCTCTGCGCCTGCGCGGTTGGGGGGGCGGGAGATGAAGCCTCAGGCACCGCCCGGCCCTGGCTCTGGGAACGGGGATGCGGCTCCCGGAACGGGGACCGAGCTCCAGGAAGCTGAGTCGGGCTTTGGGAACAGGCCCGAGGCTTCTGTGCAGCCCCGCAGCCGAGGAGGGGGAAGGAAACAGCCTCCGCCCCGAGCGGTCCCGCTCTGCAGCTCCTGCGGTGAAGCTGCAGGAAAGGGGCATTTTGCATTCCTGCAGTAGATTGACACGGTGCCGGTATCGTGGTGTTGAGACACGTTGTTACAGCGTTGGGAAAACGCCGAGAGCCCCAAACCGCACAGCAAACCTTGGGGACAGGGACAGAACAAACCACAGGGACATCCCAGACGTTTCTGAGCACCCAGGAGCATTTCCACTGCATCGGTAGTCGAGCACAGTAACTGTTAAAAGCCATCCCGAACTCTCACGCGGGCCTTCTCCTGCTGTATATTAGCAACCACAGAACTCACAGGCACGTCCAGAACCGCCAGCAAGACTCAGCAGCAGCCGCAGAGCCGGGACTGGCAGCCCCTGACACTAACCAGCCCGCAGAGCTGCTCCCACTCCTGGCCGGTGCCACAGAGCGGTCCTCTTCCTTCAGGCAGCAGAAATGAAAAACAGCTGCAAGGCATCCATCAAGCAGAACAAAAGTCTGAGCCATGGCTGCCCACCTTCCATGCTCTGTGCTTCAGGAAGATACTCTAAATATACCTAGTGTGCCATGCTCCATCATGAGTTCCTTACAGTTTACAGTCCATAACACAGGGGCACATGAGCAGTTTGGCAAAAAAACCCCAAACAGCAAACTTAGAAGCAAGTGAGGGATGGAATACCTAGTGCCACACTGACATTTGGTTAACACATACACAGTCTTTGACCGCAGAAGTCATCCCTTTCCCTCTCCTCACTATTCACAAGGCCACGCATGCCGGGAGACACAGCTCTCCGATGACTTAGCTTTAAGAGACTAATGAATTCAGCAAAGCATGGAGACTGAACTGCTATGTAGAGTCTGAACACTTCAAGCCAGAGCCCACCTTGCAGCTTTTCCCAACCACAGCAATTCAATATCCTAGATATTAGCTCAGCCAGCCATGTTTTACTCAGTTAACTGAAATAACAGACAGATGCTCAAGTGAAGAATTCAATGTATATTTATTATTCACAGTTAATTACTATCTACCAAATGCTGCTGCAGAGTTAAAGGATTAAGTACATAGGCCTTTTTTATTTAAACACTGATTTTTTTTTTTTTATATATATACACACACAAGACATATGTCTGCAAGGCTGCATGATATACACCAATTCCAAAATAAGGAAACAATCAAATGGTCCAGGTGTAGAATGCCATAGATTCCTTTTCCAATCACTTTACAAAGAAGGAAGAAAGTGAGTGACAGCTAGCAAGGAGAGGAGGAGAAAGGAATACTCTACGGGACTGCTCTCTCTTTCATCTGCTGGAAAATCAAAGTGTAAGGCAGAGTCCATCTCAGGAATAAAACATTTTAAACACTTAGTAGAAAAAAAGGCACCCTCCAACAAAAGATTGCCCATGCTTAGACAGGGCGAGAGGAGATCTCTGCTGCAGTTTGGGATTCGTTGGTGGGGTGAAGGGATCCAGCCAAACAGCCATCAAAAGGAAAAAGAATGCAACTGAAGATTGGCACAGAGAGCGGCATGGCTTGATTGCTTTCCTTTCATTGAATTTTGTGTCACACTGCTCTGGCAGAAGAGCAAATGGCCACAATAAATGCCATTATGGTGTGGGGTGGGGGATTATGGTCATCACACAGCCTGCTGTGAATGGGAAGTGGGGTGGGAGGGAAATCTACTTCAACAGTAACACTGACCTGAGGAGGGAGGAGAAATTGGAGAACAGTGATGCCAATCCCACTTTTCAAGAGCAACACGACTGCAAATATTCCCTATCCAGACCAAAGAGACAGGCTGATTACATGCATCACGTAGAAACATTCACTAATAGCATAAAGTTTTTTCAAGCACTATTTCTTGAGGTTTGTCTGCATTATAAAGTCTTCCACCGAAGGAATGTACAGTCTATAGGACATCTCAGGGCAATGATTTTTCAAATTCCCCCCTCAACCCTCCCTCCCCAAAATATTTTTCCTCATTTTCCCTAGTCATAACTTCCCCCTTCCTCTTACTTGTTTTGAGGCTCTTGGTTGCAGCTCCCCACCTCTGAGCAGCTAAAGCCGCCACTTGAATGCCTTGATCTTTATCTTCCTTGGAACAAGGGAAGTTAACAGTAAGACAAATCTCAGGAGTAAAGCTCCATCTCTGTAGATTTTTCTCAAATGTCCATTGGTAAATCCATCCTCCTTTACACCCTTCCCCAAAAAAGTAGTTATTTACACACAGGCAGGAAAAAAACCCTCTGAAAAGCTCTGGACTGTCCTTTTAACTTAAAAACAATTAAAGAAAAGGGAAAGGCACTATGGAAAAAATTACAGAATGTGCTCAACCGTACACCTTTAGGAAAAAACAAAAAAAGCTGTCAGCACAGCACTAGCAGATTTCAGTTGTAAGTTGGACTTTCTCAAAGCAGCTCTGTGACTCAAAAAAAAAACCAAAACCCCCCTCCCCCCCACACAAAACCCCCCCAGAACAAAAAGCGACCCAAGTCCTCTCCCTTCCCCTGCTTGGAAGCTGCTGAGCTTCAAAAGAAAGTGACAAAGAGACAACAAAAATTAGGTTAACACCTCATCTTTCCCAGGCAAGAAGAGCTGAATGTTGAAGGCAAAAGCAGAGATTGATGATTTTTGTTTTTTTTTTTTTTTTTTTAAAGGCAGGACTGTGGATTTGGTTCTTCTCTCATGTCCCTTCATGTCAAATGAAGACCGTTTGCAGAGAGAAAATACCAGCAGAGTTTCTCCCTTTTCCTTTAGCTGCATGGCTAGGACTTTACATGGCATTAAAACTTCATGCACTGATGGACAGAGGAGGGGGGAAACAAGAAGAGTGAATGAAAGGGGGTAACCCAGGAGCAGCTGAGGAAATTTGTCATTTTCATATTTTTCTTTTTTTTTTTAAAGATAAGTTTTGGTGTGTAAGTCAAACTCTTACCCCCCACCCCACCCCTGAAGTTCCGTACTGAGTGAAGGAGGATCACCTCATGGTGAAAGGTGACTTAGGTTTTATCGCCATGTGATTTAGGCCACTGGCTGCAGTTAGGCTCTGTATGTGTATTTACTGTTTCTCTGGTTTCTTTAAATAATCTCTAATATTTATCTCTAGATGTTCCGGTTCACTGGGGTCACATAGTTGCGTGGAAACATGCCCGTCTGTCCGTGGCAGGCTCCCTTCCACCAGTTGGGGTCAGAATTGTCAAGGACTTGGATAAAGTCTCCACGACGGAAGCCCAGTTCTCCTTCCTCCTGGGGATCAAAATCGAACAGGGCCTGAACGTATGTTGGTTGCTAAAAAAAAAAAAAAAGAATCACAAAGTGAGAATCATCCACAGCAGCTCCTGCAGGCAAGAGCTTAACTCACACTGGAGTTTAACAATAAACATTTGGGCTGCTTTGTTACCCTACAAGCCAGCTTCCAACATCTGTGAAAAGCAGCTAAAACAGGCAAGCCCTGAGTCCAGAAGACCTTAGAAAACGGTAAATCCTCTGTGAAAGAGCTAAAATAAAGACAGCAGATGACTCAGAAGTCTCCCTAGGACTTCCCTGTCTTCATGACCCACTACAAAAGACAAGTCTTTTTGCTGATTCATTTGTTTTCGCCCACAGGTATTACTAAACTCACCTAGAATTGTGACACATGAAGTTCCCTCTAAAAACTGGGCACTGGCATTTTAAACGTTCTCCTAAAAACATTCCAAGAAATTCTGCCAGAGACCCTTTTCCCTGGTTGGCAAATACTTGCATTCTTATGGAAAAGCTAATATTTCTTTTAAATTCACCTGCACTCTTAAAATAGTGTAACCAGGGTAGTATCTTCATGCTTGTCATCTTCAGCCAGCTGTTCTCTCATCCTCTGTTTGTCACTGACCTGATAGCACAGAGCCAGATGTTAATTCAGACTAACTGGGGCAAAGGCTGCCTGTGGCACAGTACTGGAGAGCAGTATGAATTCCACACCCCTTGTCTTCAAGCTAGAACTAGAATGCTGCACACAGAAGCAAAAGGATTTAGGCAAAACTGCCAGAAAACCCAGTTACGTGCAACAGAGCATTCTGATTGCCCTGGGAAATGGAGCTAGGTACACACGAGCTGCTCTTGTGGCACTTAGTAGGTTTTGGTGTCTCTAAACACTGGCTGGATCCAAAGCAGAAGGTTAGAGGTGTTCCATATGGTATTACCTGTAATCACCTTCTCAGGAATGACCAGTAGCAAAGCTTCACTGGCTACTGAGAGGTACAGCTCTGGCTATGAGGGCTACAATTCTACTACAAACAGAACTGCTCTTTCTTACTGTGGCCTAAACCTGGAAGAAGCCCCTCTTTAATTCATAGGAATCAGATGACCTTCCTGTGACAGTGTCTATAAACAATGAGAGAACTCAAGTGTTTAAGGAACAGCAGCAATACTGCCAGAAGTGAAGACTAGGGAGTTCACGAACAGGCTCAGCATGAACATCCAGCTCATTTACCAGGGTAAGTCTGGCTGTGGGATCTAAAGGTACACTTCCAACAGACATGAAAAACACCAGTCAGCTTCTTTCCATCTCTATTCATTTACTCTGAGATTCAATCTCACTTTAGACTATGGTTGCAACAGTCTCAGTGCACTCTGTGTGGACACTTCTCTTACCTGCGGCACCTGTTCAATGTCCCGGAGAAATATTTGCTGGTTCCTGGAGACAGATGTGGATCTGTGATAATCTACCAGTTCGTTCAAAGAATTGAACTTCACCACCCAGAGGAAATACTTGCCAGCTCCATCTCTAAGCACCTTGAAGTGCTGCACATCATTTCCAAATCTGTGTGGAAAGAATGAAGCACATTATGAGTCCCTGAGTGCTTTTCCTGTGGGATTGTCAGCATGGAGAGTCTAGACCAAAAAGGTCCTTCAGGGCCCAGTACAAACTGTCAGTGGTCAGTGCTCCTGATAACACAGATATCCATGTAGAAAAGATGCATGAAACCACTAGTCAATTTCATTTTACAGAAATCCAAGAAATAGAACAAATATTGAGTTTTAAAAAAAAGTTCCTACAAGTTTCACATGTAATTTTCATACAATAGAACTCCCATTTCCAATCAGCTACTCAATCCACTCTGAATATGCTGCAGTTTCAGGTCCTTTCGTAGAAGATGTGTCACAACACTATTTGGATGACAGGCATCATTTCAGCTTTTTATTTTACACTGCATTGCCGGACAGCTGGTGTCTAGCACAGGTTCTCCCCGAGTCACTGGATGACATGCCACAGCCATGCAGTACAAACACAGGATCACAGCAAATAGCTGCACCACGGCGCTTCCACTTCACATTTCCAAACACAAGATTTTGAAGTTGAACAGTACAAGTAGTTTGGTTTAGCTCTTTACACACAGCAATTTCACAAGTGACTTCAGACAGTTTAGGTTTGTGTTAGGTCCCTCTCTCACACAGCACCACTGGCTGGATGTGATAATGCAATACGCGAGCCCTTGTCCCATTATAAGTAAGATGCTGGGAAAACACTGCCACGTGGAGGGCAGGATTGTCTCTTTTGGCAGTCAGTCCGGACTTATGCGAAAGACTGGCATGCAAAACAAAATTATTCCTCCAGTCCTTTAAAAAGACAAAAAAAGCCCAAAATTCAAAACCCCAACAGAACAAAAAAAAAAAACCACCTCCAACAAAACTCCAAAATGCTGGAAAGGTGATGCTGTGCATGTAAGACAGCAACTTCAACTCCCTGTTAACAAATGATGGTGTTCAGCTGAAGCTACTTTTCCAACAATTGTATTCTGGATAAAGAGGAAGTCCAAAGAGGTCCACTGGGATTTTGCAAGTGAATGGCACGTCGGTTACTTCAATCTAAATGACTGAAAGCTGAAGAATAACTGTTCCCCACCTGGCCACAGAGCTTCTATACACTGGCTGAAAAAGCAGACACTGTCTTGGCTATGAATCAAACATAAAAACAACTCATGAGTACTCTGCCTCTGCTCTCTCACTCCTCATTTCAAATCCCACAGATCACTGTTTAGGAAAACAGACTTTTCTAAATTAAACAAAAAAAAATCCACTGAGAAATTACCACCAGGTGGCAACATGAAGCCAACAGACAGGCAGAGCTAAACCACCCTAACTTCATGTCTCTTAAACAAATGCACTTTCTGGAATGAAGCTCTCATTCATATCTAGTGTTCCAGCTGAGATGATTGTGTGCAAGACAGGAATATAAACATCTCACAAATCAGTGGCTTTAATCCAGTGTGCTGGCATGACTCGGTGCTGCTCTACAGGAGGTCAAAAATTTAATTACAGACCAAAGATGACCAAGAAAAAAAAAAGTAATAAAATCCTGTCAAGACAGATCACCGGCAGCCACAGGAAATAAGAGCAAATGGGGAGCTTTGCATGGCTAATGCAAAGTTATGGTGAGGATCTGAACAAAAATCTTGTTCCTTTCTGGTAGGAAAGGGGAAAGTTTCAGGAAAAAAAAAAAGGGCAAAATCAATTGCTGAGGCCAGAACCCTTCCCACCCCTAAACCACAATAAATTATACCATGTACCCTTTCAAATTTCCAACACTCCTCTAATTTACAGTGACTTCAGATGGGCAAGGCAGATTGCATGGTTTTATGTGGACTGTGGCTAAAGAGCTGGTTAACAGCCAGAACTTTAGTAGAGCCATTTAAGGATGACAGCTGCTCCTCCTGACTTTACTGTCATTGCACTGAGTTTTTCTACCAATGTGGTATGTACCTGGGAGAGAGGGCTGTTTGCACAGCTCCATGTCCTGGTGTGAGACAATGTGAGCACCCATAAAGCATGTGCCAAGCAGACATGAAAAACCTGTCTGAAGTGCACTACACAGCAAGAAGATACCGCAAAGACTGGTACTGCAGAAGAGGCTGCAAGGAGGTAGAACAGCATCCACCAACAAATCAACAGATATTGCTGGGACAGTCAGTCACATGCCATGCGACCAGAGCAGATGTAATGGTTCTGAGGGGGGGAACAGATAAGAATCACTGGAAGGACAGGAACACTGTAGTGCATCTGGAAGATTATTTCTGCTACTTAGCATTGACAGTCTCCTGCCCTTTACTCACAAGTCCAAATCAGCCTAATTACCACACACAATTGCTTGTAGGCATCACTTACTTGACTGAGAGGGAGAAGTCCCCTGGAGCACTCTCGCTCTCTCTGATAAGGAAGGCACCATCGTGTCTCTGTTTGCCCAACACCTCTTCAGCCTTTGCTCGGGGAATCTTTCCAAAGAACCACCTGTGCAGTGAGGAAAACAAAACGACAGGCCGAGGTAAGAATTTTCATCCTTTTGTGGAAGACCCAGATGTAGATACTGACTGAGATGAAATGATTCCTAATAGAAATGGCTCCAGGGCCCCATACCACCCCTCCAGCACAGGCTACCAAGCCAGGCAGCTTTTTTGCAACCACAACTTGATAAGCAGGTGCTTGCAATACCCCTATTTCACCCAGTTTAGCAAAGCAGAGGTGTGGTGAAATCCCCAAATTACAGGATTATTTTCAGAGATAGAAAACAACCCTGTTCAAAATATAATGTACTTTTGGCACATTGCTTTGCACCCTATTGTATCTGCACATAAAACATCATCACGACAAGAAGCTAAAATACATAGCTGCTTCACAGCAAAGTCCTGCTTTGAGAGACTGCTGTCTGGCTACAACTCTGGACGAAGTTAAAATGTCTGTTGTGGTCTGCACTGATCTCTTAGTAATGAGGCCTCATAACCTCCACTGAACAGGTTAAATGTCTAGCTCAGGCAGGAAACTTCTCTACCACTAAGGAATTAAGTCTGGGGTCTCAACACAAAAAGTTTTAATTGTCTAAACTGTACAATGTCATAAACTCAGAGATAACAAAAGTCTTGCCCTGGTGGTTGGTCACTATTGAACTCTATGATACAGCAGCACCTATTTCCCTACAATGTACCCCAAGATAATAAGTGGGGACTAATTACACAATATCCTTCATTGCTTTGGCCTCCTAAAGAGGAGCCACCCCTGTCACAGCCATAGTTTATTGAGCAGATATTTCAGAACATTTAAGTGAAAGATTAAGCATGGCAGTGTCACTATTTTAAATGACAGGTATCTTTTTTAAAAAACCAGCATCTGTAAAATGCAAGGGAAACACTGGGAGTTCACTCACAGGTTTCTCTTCAGAAACATCACAGCTGTAGAAACAAGATCTTGTCTATGGATTGACCCATCCTGCACAAATGGAAAGTGCATTTTATATCAAAACAAAGCTCTAGTCTCTTTAGATCAGGTGGTAAGACACAACCTCTTCAGCAGAGAGCAGCTTCATTCAGCAGCTGGTTGCTCCTGCAGCCGAGTCAAATTGTCCTGAGCCCTGCCAGAGCACTGTGGTCAAAGACACAAATTATGTGTCAAAGCCAAGGCAGGTGCTGGTAATGGAGTTACACGTAGACCAAGCAAGAAGAGTTTGTTCTCTCAAGGTCTCTCTGCTTCACTGCAGAACAGCGCTGAGCTAGGCATCCAGCTCACAGTCAATACTTGCTTTGGTAGCCTGTTTTCTTGCTTCCTCCATAATCTAGACGCTTTCTCACAAGCAGTCACATGAACCAGCTGCACCACCTAGGGTACCATATCTGAAACCCTTGACAGATGCACAGAAGTTCAAGCCCCAGGCTGACCACCTCCATAACACCAAGGGTGAACCTACCTCAGGAAACCAAATTGTCAGCACTGACCAACAGCCCCCAGTCACAGGATTCTTACCCACACTTGCATTTGCATTTCCAGACTAACCCGAGATTAAAGGCAAATAAGGGCCGAGTGGTAGGTCACATGGCATGAGAAAAGCAGAACCATCTTCAGAACTGAAAAAACGCAGCTTTCAGTTCTGAGTAACAGATCTCACAGGACAGCAGCCCTTACCACAGCCTATAACCATGGAGATGACTGACCTTAGAGGATAATTTGCTAACAAGGGCTCCACTCACAAACTTTACTTTCTACAGTGAAGGCTTTGGTGCAGCATAAAGACAGAAGTTGCAGAATAACCCCTGTAACAGTGTTTCTTAAAGAGAAGTTGAAGTTGTCATGAAGCTACAAAGTCACCAGCAGATATTTCTCTCTAAGAGGAAGCTAATTTTAGAGGTGAAGGACCATTGACTTCTTTAATTACCAGAATCTCCAGCTACTAGCAGCCCTTGCTCCTCTCACTGGCTGTCTTCGGTATCTGCTCACCACAGAAGGCATCCCTACATTATATCAAGCTTGATGAGTTCAGTCCACACAACATATTCAGTAAAGCATCTCTAGGAGAACCTCCCCATCTCTGCGCTTTGCTATGTGGCTCCATTATGGAAAGTGTTTTGGCACTAAGAATGACACATCTGAGTTTACAAATTCAGTTTCCATGACCACCTAAATGTGTTTTATTTGCTTGCAAGTCTTATTGTGTACTCTTTATCCCCTGGAATGGAAAAGCTTTTTCCCACAATCATCCTATTTTTAGTAATAAACAGCTTCACGGCATTTAGAACTTTCCTGGTGGTTTAGTGCTGGTTCTTAGTAACTGAGGTGGTGACAGAGACAGCAGAGGGAGCATCTACCTGTCTTTTGCTGTACTCTGCTGCCTTCAAAAATGAACCAAGAGACACCATGATGAGAGATTTCTTCGGAATTCAGAAGTAGTATCTTGTTTCTTGAGCTTTAGGCACAATTGTCAGAAAGATAACGAAGGCCAGAATCTTGCCTCTGTCAAACCAAACTTTAGATTATGGTTTTAGGTATCTTGCCATAGTTCTTGTTTACAAAGTATTTTAATTCTGTTTAGTTCTAAAATACTCTCAACTACTTGCATGTGACCTGGAAATGAAAACCCCATCATAAAAAACCTCACAACAAAAAACTAACTCCCCCAACTCTGTAGAATAAAAGGAAAGTCTGAAGGATCTCAACAGAATGTCTATATTCCTTCATGAAGCCTCAGAAGTATATGCTGGTTTCCCCCTAAGTTTCACTGAATCACTACAAAATGAAAGCGCACAATTTGATTACAGGAAGTAATATTTCCAAAGTAAAGGTATCAAATTCTTATAGCTTTCTGCCAGCAGTTCCTACAGCACTTCACTTTAAATAGGCTAAAACCCTTGTGCCAGTCTGCAGCTACCTTGCCCATCACATTCCCAAAGGTTCCCTGCTGAAGGGCTAAGCTTGATAACACTTGTCTCCAGCAAGCTTTGTGATGTAGGTGAAACTCATCTAGTCAGCACAGCTAAAACAAAGGCAGCTGTAGAGAGATGTGGGGATGGTGCCATAAAGTTGCATTCAGAATCACTTCCATGGGCAGTTTGGCAATTCTGGTTTTGCTTAGCACAACCTGAAGGGTTGGCCAACTTCCTCCACCTCAGTTACAATAATGCAAAGTGAGATTTCAGCATCTTCAAGAAAAACTGATGATGAGCACAAACACTTGAGATACACACAGTGAGTGTGATCAAGGCCACTCCTCAACAGCAAATTCTTCCCATCCTGGTGAAGGGAAAGGCCACTGACATGCAATACTGTACCTTCACAGGGCACAACACCTTGCCAATAGCTTCCCTGCAGCTCTTCTCCGTGTATATAGAGTCATAGAATGGTTTAGGTTAGAAGGGACCCTAGAGATCGTCTAGTTCACCCCTCCTGATACAGGCAGGGACATTTCTCACTAAAGCAGGTTGCCCAGAGTCCCATCCAACCTGGCCTTGAACATTTCCAGGGAAGAAGCATCCACAACCTCCAACCTCCCTGGGCAACGTGTCTTAACACCCTCATAGATAGGAATTTCTTCCCAAGATTTAACCTAAATCTACTCTTTTAGTTTGAACCATTATGCCTTGTCTTACCACTAAAGTCCCCCTCCAGCTTTCCTGTAGCTCCCCTTCAGGTACCAGAAAGTTGCCTATAAAATCCCCTCAGATCCCCTCCAGGCTGAACAGTCCCAAATCCCTCAGTCTGTCTTTATACAGAGCAGTGCTCCAGCCCTGTAACTATCCTTGCGGCCTCCTCTGGACCCACGCTGACAGTTCCATGTCCTTCTTGTACTGGGGACTCCAGAACTGGATGCAGTAGTCAGGTGGGGGTCTCACAAGAGCCTGCTGGTCACATTTTGTTTTGACACAGCCGAAGATGTGGTTGGCCTTCTGGGCTGCACCAACACACTGCCAGCTCACATTGAGCTTCTCATCTAACATCTATCGTGCCTGAGTCTACTTACACCTTTGCTTGGTTAACTAAGGTGGCAATTTCAAATCAACCTCCTTCAGAATCCTGGTGACTCGGCCGGTGACAGAGAAGCTCCAAGTTTTTCTTTCAGCTTAATTTGCTAAGCAAATTGGAAGGTTTGCAAAATACAAGTGAGAAGAAACACTGCATTTAGCACCAGCTGTGGGGCTGGATACCAGGATAGGCTTTTAACCATTTTCAGTTGCTTTCTTTTCAAATCCTCTTCAAAATCTCTTGTGCCACCTTCCCACAACACAATTTGACACTCATCTGAGAAAAGGAATTCTCTTTCTCACTCCTGGTTGACTGCCTGTAATTTGGTTTTTGTATGACCTGTGTGACTACTTGGAGAGCTCTGCATCACAGCGAAGCAAACACTGTGCTGTACAAACTTTGCATAATTTCCTAGGGTTGTTAATGCACTAGTTAAGACTCCTGGCATTGCTGACACATGGAACTAACTCCATCCCACTGCCATCGGCAGTTTAAGGATCTTCAGAAAAGGTCAAATTAGCTATGCTTGAAACCCACCAAATTCACCCTCTTGCAGGCTCAGATATTGTTCATTCCCTTTTGATATCTAAAGCATAAACCTGACAGCTCTATCTCTCTAAAAGAAAATGTCACGGATGATTACAGAGCAAAATGATCATCATCACAGAAGGCATCCCCACAATACAACTCAAATGCCTGAAAACTGTTATGATGATTCAAAGCAATGAGATAGAGAAATTGCGATGTACACTTGTGATCTCCAGTGGACCAGCCTATCAGGGTAAACTAGACACATTACTGCAGCAGAAAGGGCTTTCAACAACATCAGGATTTTCTTGTGTATCCTCTTGCTTTTGTTCAAGGAACTCAAATGTTGGCAGAACTGGAGTTTAGTAGAAGTCAGTAGAAATACATGGACTGACACAAATAAAACACTCAGCCATGAAATGCTCCTGGTTTTCATACACTATATTCTTTATATCCAAGAGGAAATGATCCAAGTAGTTACTCACATACTCTGGAGCTGCAAATCAATGCAACTGTACCTGTGTAACTGCACACTCTGTGACACTGGCCTGTTTTGTGAGGAAGGTATTGGACCACTGTGGAGGGCCTGTCCAACCTAAATGATCCTGTGATTCTGTACTGGTAGTAAGTCTTTGTCACATCTCAAGTTCAGTTACTAATATCCTTAAACATCTTTCTGGTGAGCTCTGTCACAACTTTTACTCTTATCTGCTACACCAAGTAAAATAGAGAATCATCATGAAGACGCTGTCACTCTTTTTTCCTGTGGCAGAGCTGGTGACAATCCCTACCAAAGAATTTTCTGTTGGTTTATGTCTGCTACCTGCAAGATCAGCCTATCTGACCCAACAGCAAAACACCACAGCAACAAGGAAGCTTGCAGAGCTACCCTGCTCTACAGCAAGCTGTAAAACATGCTACACTGCAGCTAGATGTACAACTCATTAGAGTCCTTTACCTGCTTGTTCTAGCAGATCTAGGAAGGTACACCATGCAAAGCATTCTGCAGAAAACCTTCCTTCTGTCTGAGAGGATGTGCCAGCAAGGTCAAAGGAGCCTATTGCCAAAGTTCTACTTACGGATGTGGTTTCATTTCTATGTAGTTCTTGGGAATGAAGCCATCTTTTCCATTGAGTTCTGCCTTGTACCAATTCTGATCGCATTCTTCATTCAAAACCTGAAACAAACAAACAATTAGCTTACCACATTTAGAGACATGGCACAAGTGTAACGGTACTGTGTTATTCTTTCCATTCTCATTTCCAAGTCTGCTCTTGTAAGAGGAACCTGTAATAATGTTGTTTGTCATCCTGCTCCATTGCATCTCATAAGTGTTTAGAACTGTGGGGAGCAAAAAGCTGGACATGTAATTGAAAATAGCCAAAGGGTTTTAGTGCCAACTCCCCTGTACATCCCCCCTGTACATCCACAGATACTTCTAACAATTTAACCAGACTAAGATGTGTGTCAAAGATGAAGTTGGACATCATCACCAAAGATTCTATCCAGAATCTGCATGCAAAACCTTCTGATTGTTTATCACTTCTAATGATCCCTTTTTCCTGACAAACTTTTGGCATAAACGTGATTTCATCCTGCTTCTCTATGCTTGCACTGGGTATGTTAAAGGTTCTAAGCAACCTCTACAGCACAGAGAATGTTGCAAAACCCTCTCTTCACGGCATCAGGTAGCATTAGCACTGACCCAGCTGCAAGTCCAACCGGCAGCTTCTGCTGGTATTGCCAACATAAGTTAAAACCATGTTAAAGCAGATGGCAGAACTGGTGACTTGCCCTCTGAGTGGTTTTGTATGCCAACAGAGCCAGTTAAACACACACCAACAGCAACTGTTGATGAAACAATTAAAACTCTATTCTAAAATGAAAGAAAGATCAGGAGTCACAAGAGGAAGCACGTGAATAGGTAGCTGCAAAAAGCAGACTGATACTTCAAAGCATACCAGGCTCTAAGAACTTCAGTGTTTTAATTTCTGTCAACTGTTACAGTGCAATAGTACAATCAGCATGGCTTCACCAAGGGCAAGTCCTGCCTGACCAACCTGGTGGCCTTCTATGAACAGGTCACAGCAT
>JAOXOE010000787.1:11164391-11181774 GCA_028565055.1 Phoeniculus purpureus
GGATGTGGGGAGCCTAAGCACATGTAGCACAGCATCAAGATATAAACTGCAGTGTTCACATCCAGGCTTATGTAAATAATGGGGTTATTTTGGGCCAGAACTACATTCAGACACAGATAACTGATACTTTAAGACAGAGATGCATATTTTCAGCCTTAAACTCACTTTCCTGAAGTAAATCACCACACCAGTTGATCTCCAGCTGTACTCTGCACCGGGGCTGTCATGGCTGCATCCATATTAAGACCAGAATAACAGAATATATCACTACCTCATACACTTTGGCTTACAAACCATATTCTGCAGACACTGACTGCTGACATTCTCATTCTAAATGTTTAAGCAGCTTGAAAAAGATTCCTCACAGCCTTTTTTGGATAAAATTTGTTGTTAAAACCAGTAACAAGTTCATTTTTTCATCTTAATAGCATTGTGCATAAGGGGTTTAACTCATTCCCAAATTTGGGTATTGGATAAAAGTGTTAATTCTCTCAACACTTCATGCAAAAATTGGAAAGGGTGGAGAAAAAGTGCTACAGGAGCGGAAGATGCTACAAATGCTTCAGACTTTCTCTGAGGATGCAGAAGTGATTCCTCTAAGATGACAAGGATGGGTGAAATTGGAGCTAGATTCCAATTTGTTCCTAGATCAGCCTTACAGAAGCTCTCATTTCACATATGACCTCAAAATGAGGCTTTAGAAGTTCTTAGTAACCCTTCTATAAGTTAAATAACATCTTCTCAGAAACATTATAGCAGCTACTTTTAGCTGGACTTGGAAAGCCAGACATGGCGAACAGCTGCCACTTGACTGATGGCTGCTTTAAGAGGTTGCAGCTGCCTGACTTTAAAAGGGCAGTCCTAGAAAAATCAAACAAGCAACAGATTTTAGAAATAGCAGAGATCAAAAGGTTATAAAAAGATATTCCTGATAAAGGAGCTGCTCAGATACATTTGCTTGCAAACCAATTAATGTAGAATGTTTCCCCAGCTTGCAAACAAGTTAACATTGTAATAAAATATACAACTTACATGTGCAAACACAGTGCAGCTTCACTGCAGCAAAAGCTGAAATCCTGGCAGAGCTGTAAGCGAGGGTGAAAAAGGCAGAGATGTTGTTTTGCTAGAGGATCAATTTCAAGTGTTTTCTGTAGTCTAGGAATAACTTGGATTTTCTATGACAGTTTGTGGTGATAAAATATAAGATTAACTCTGATTATTTTAAGAAGGACTAAGAAAAATCTTGGTGTCTGACATTTGGATACCTTTTTAAACATCTCTGAGTAGTCTGGGGAAATAAATGTATGGGCTTTGCTACAATTAGGTCAGAGGAATATTTGTAAAAAATTATTTTTATGTAAGCAGCCCCTCAAGGTTAAAAATTGCTGCTTGACATATTTGTATTAAAATCCATGTTACTGACCAAAGTAACTGAAGATACAAAGTTTAATGTAACAGCAATTACATTAGTAAAAAAGTTGTTGAAACAAACTACAGCGGTAAGAAATGCCTTGTCCTGACCCTGTCTTTCAGTCATGTTCCATGAACATCTGTGTCCTTGCAATGGAATTTAATTATTGTAGAAACATTCATATTATTAGGACTCAGAACACCAATTGCCTGTCCTCTAAACATTCACTTTTTTCTAGCACTGTCACAGCAAATGCACAAACTCAGTGTATGTTGTTGTAACACATGGCTGCTCCAGACCAAGATCTCCAGTGGGTATTGATGCACGTTTCAATTTTTGTTTTTTTCAATAGCATCTTCATGCTGTTGTGTGCAGTAAATGCACCTCCTTCGAGGGCTGACTAAAGGAACTAAATACTAACCAGGAAGATATTCTAGACTGTTGCTTTTCATTCAGAGGAATAAAGAAGTGACCTCTCACTCCCACTTGCTGAGAGCATCAACACATGCAACTTCAAAGGTGGTTTTGAAAACTAACCATGAGAGCTCAAATTGGAGCCCAGGGGCCTCCGCCTCAAACAAAAGAGCAACTAGGAACTATGGGGAGAGCTATTGAACTTAGAGAGGGTTCACAGTCAGAAAATATTTGCTCTAGCTTTGATTCATATCTGTTCTCTATATTGGCAAACACAAGTTAAAGACTTGTTAGCTGACACAATAATGAAATAATGAGCTAGTGTGGTCTCTATGTTCTGCATGCACTGTGAGTAAAATAACTCCAGCAGGATCTTTCTGGTGATAACTGCAAGACATAAAGAGCCCAGAAAGCAATTGCACCTATTGGGTGGAGTGCAGGCTGCAACAAGAGAACTCCAAGCTTGAGCAGAGAACAAAAGTGATCCTTAATTTGTTGTCCCTTGATTTATAGATGTTAACTTGATGCACAGTTGCATAAGGCCAAGTTCTTTAAAGCTTCTAATCAATCAAAAACATCTGACTAATTTAGATAATGTCAGTAGCTAAGATAAAACAGGGTGGGTGTAATTGCCTTGAGCATGAGTAGGAATTGCTTGGTGATTGCTGGAATCTGACATCATATCCCAGCTGTAACTAAAGGAACCTCTGACCTTGAGTAGGTCCTTGCTTCACCAGCACTGGTGTCTCACGGGCAGATCACCATCTCAACAAACATGAAATGTAAGCAATTTCTTCACAACCTTACATTCCACATGTTTCATCCTCTTTGTCTGCTGAACCACAGGCAGTGGAAGACTTCCTGCCTCCAAGATGTCTCACTTCAACCTTTTTGTAGTCATTACAATTGTTCCCAAGTTCACTCTCCTCAGACTCAAGAATCTGCAACCATCCTGAACTACAATACACAACTGCTAATTTAAGGAACTTTGTGGTTTTTTTGCAATGATTATTTTTTAATAGCATCTGGCACAGTAATTGTAACACACTGCTAATATGCACCTTTCTTCCTCTGATGCATTTCCTGATTTCAAAAGAACTGTAGCATTGTGTGTTTGTTTTAAAGCAAAATCTTGACTGGCTCAACACATCTGAAGCAGCTCAATTTCCTATTATGATTCTGCAATGCGTTGCTGCAGTTCACACAGCACAACACTGTGTGTTCCCTTGTGTTGTACATAAGCAGCCTGATGTGTGAACCAAGACAGAAATACACCCCCTATAGAAACACAATCCAACAATCTGCTGTGGGGAATGTAGAATAGATGTAGATAACTCAAGTTAGCTCTGGATCAATTTTCTTGCAAGCTGAAAATTTAATGCGATCAGACTGTTCTGACAGCTGTGGAGGATCTGACTTGCTATATACCTCCAAGATGCACAGGAATAAAGTGGGTGAGACAAATAGGGGAATGCCAGGAATGCAGGCACAGCAAGGAGGGAATGCTGGGAATGGGGCTGTTGATATTTGTTACGTGATCATTACCTTCTTGCCTTTTTGTGAGGCTGCATCTTGAGTACCATGTCCTGTTTTGGGCACCTCAGTACAAGGTAGACATTGAGGTGCTGAAGTGAGCACAGAGGAGGGCAACGAAGCTGGACAAGGGCCTGAAGAGTAAATCTTATTAGGAGAGATTGAGAGAGTTGAGGCTGTTTAGTCTGTGGAACAGGAGGCTAAGAGAAGATCTTATTGCTTTCAACAACTATCTGAAAAGACATTGTAGAGATGTTGGTGCTGGTCTCTTCTCACAGGTAGTTAGCAACAGAACCAGAAGGAATGACTTCAAGCTTCAACAGGGTAGGTTGAAATTCTTCATGGAGAGAGTGGTCAGGCACTGGAATGGGCTGCCCAGGGTGATGGTTGAGTCACCATGCCTGGATATGTTTAAAAGTTGCTTAGACATAGTGTTGGGAGATACGGTTTAGGGGTGATCTTGTAGAGTAGGGTTGATGGTTGGACTCAATGATCCCAAGGGTCTTTTCCAGCCTGAATGATTCTATGCCATCAACCTGTGTTTGCCTCTGTAATAACCAAGCCAGGAACACAAGCCATACAATCGTAAACTATTCCATTTAGCAAATATTTGTCATGGAGTGCAAGTTGCTTCATCAAACATGCCTGATGCAACCCAAGAGCAATGACTGTGACCAGCTCTAGGAAGATGCTAAACACTTTCAGAAAAACAAGCATCTAGATGTGGACTTGTCTTAAACATAGGCCACACACAACAGATCTGCAGGCATTACTTAAAGACAGAAAAGGCACCAACTCCCCCTCATCCATAACTCAGTATTAAAACGGTCATCAAACAAGTTTGGCCCACTGAAAGTGTCCACAGGATCTGGTATTCTACAGTAACTGGTATTACTGGAGTTTCTCTAAAGCCTTAATTAAAGATTCAGGTTTATGGTCTAGATGCCTGTATTTGGAAAATTGTGTGACAGTACTTACTAGAGAACCAGAACACAGCTAAGGACAAAACCATCTCTCATTTGTCTAGAGAGCAGCACAGGAAATGGCTTGGGTAACTACATTGCTGTATATTGCCTACTTAGTTTCATATTAGTTTGCAGTGTTGTATTAATCACAAAGACAATGATAAAGGGATAGAACGGATGATGAATACAAATACACACAGTATAAACATCCATATTCTGTAAACAGAGAAACAGAGGCATAGAGGGCTTGTCCAAAGCTATACAATTAACACCACAATATTCAACAGCATTGGGACAGAACTGATAGTTCCTGACTTCTGAGCCCTGCTGCAACCATCAGGCAGCTCTCCCTCTTCAGAAACCCTCCCAGTGCTATGCTCTGGCTTTCTCACACACACTGAAATTATATCACAGTGGCCTGTTTCTGTGAATTTGCCCAAGTGCAGTAAATAAGTGTTGGTGCTTGTGACACAGACAGAACAGCTGATCCGCCAAAAGAAGATTCACAATTTTACTCATTACACATCTCTAGAGCACTTGTGAAGCAGCTTAATCACCATGTGAGACAAACAAGGACTGTTCTGACTTTTATAGACAAGGAGATAAGAAAAAGTAGCTCAGCCTCAAAACTAGCAGAGAAAAGCTCCAAAATACACCACCCATGAGCCTTACAGAACAGCTGAGTGAGCTAGGAACAATGTAATAAAGGCAGATTCTCTTCTGCACCACATGTGTTTCTATGGACACAAAGAGTAGAAAGAACAAGATTGTTACAAAAATGACTATGTAGGAAATGCTGCTCTACCTGGGAACTGTAACAGCCACTGCTGACATTAAGGAATTAAACAATAAAATGAGTTGGCTGGGGTCAGCCAGAGCTGCTTAAGCTTTGAAAGAAATCTGTAAAAGGGAACCAGATCCAACTATAGTGTGCCATCTCCCTTTCTTTCTTTATACAAAAGGGCTTCTGCTTTCTTCCTACTCCCAATTCAGTCATCTGTCATTCCCAGGACAGCTTGGAATTCTCAGTTCAATTACTTTTCAGTTTGGAGGAAAACAAAGCAGATGCTGTTTATTGCTAAAAAGGCAGAATCTCTCTCTTTTGAGGAATATATAATCTCACTTATTTTTTATAATTAGACATTGAATTGTGTGCATTGTTTATTAAACACGACACAGGAGCTCCAAAGTGATATCACCAATCTGAAATGAAAGACTTATCTTCCCTTCAGCTTTTGTGGGAGTGATCAACTCCAGTACCGGTTTTAATTTTTAAGACTCAGACAGCTTTTGCATCAATCTTCCCTTTTAATTCCTCTAATCACTGCACATGTACTAGAAACACAGTCGGTTCCTAACATTTGTCAGAGAACGTGCAAAGAGGTGGGGGAATCGCAGGAACAGCAATTGTCTTTTCTACACAAAACAAAATTTATCAGCAATTAATTTTTTAATTATTCGGCACTCCTGTTCAGAAATTCTACTCACCAAATATGAAAATGCAACTTGAACATCTTGCCAGAGACATTAACTAAAAAAAAAAGGCAAATTATATTTTTTTGCATACAATACCTTCTTTAAAGTGGTCCTACTCAGATTTTCATGTCTGCTCTACCCACAGCAGCACACTGATGAGGACTGACTGAAAGGCACATGCAGGGAAAGTCAAATAGTTCCCTCAGATCTGTTGGGTACTGAGAACCATTAGAGGCGGAAGCTTACTGCAAACTGAGCCATGTTTCTGCCCATATGTCGTGGTCCCAAGAGGAGACAGTATATCCGTGCGCTGGAGACACAGTGAGCATAAAATTAAGCATTTTCAGACTATACACAGAGGTTTGCAGTGGCAATTTCATTTTTCTAAACTTCCATACTATCAAAATTATACAGGAGGCTTTTATACTATGAAACGAGACCAAGAAGTACAAGTATGTGGAAAAAAGCACCCAAGGAATAATTTTAATAGCTATTTTGAAGCAAGTATGGGAAGTTATCCTAATTTGCAAGTCAAATGGACTGATCTGAGCTGGCCATACAATATTACATTACTATAAACATCCAGAAGTAACACTCTTTACCTTTACCATTCATTCACAATTCTGTAATATTAAAAAATGGAAAGGATTATGACGAAACATAAGACAGCATTTTCTTGTAGAACAGGCTTTTACACCAAAGTTACGAGATCCCAAAATCACAGCAGTTTAGTGTTTCTTGAGTGTTTCACAGCATTTGCTTTTTGAGTTTTCTCTTTGTCATCAAGCACTAGATTACATGTGAAAAGAGCTCTCTGGATACCTGTCCTATTTCTGAATCTATAGCAACGTTGTCCAACTCAAGGGTGTTTCTGCTCTTCCAACCACCCTTGCAACAATGCATTTTGATAGGTTTTCACTTAAATCTCAACATGCTTTGCAAGCATTAGGGCTCTAAATCACTCTGAGGTGAACAGTTAGCTCACATTTACTAAGGAGGAAGCAAAGGTGCAAAACCATGTTAAAGGTCCTGCCTGTCAGCCCCTGGAACTGCACTTCTCATTGGCAAATCCTATACACAGCACACTTGAGAGTGAAAACAGATTTTTTTATTAGTGGCATGTTGAAGACCACAGGGAATCTGTGTCAGAGGCAAAACAATCCAGACTCCGGATCTCTGTTCAAGAAGTATCTTTACTCTGACCTTTTATTTAAAAGCTTCTACTAATTAAGTAGATTTTATTGGGGTTGGAAGAATCTAAAGAGGAGCTAAAGAGATGCTCACGCAGCACTAAGTACAACTCATTATCATATATTATTACAATTCCAGTAACATGTCTATCCTCTTCCTTGTACTGTCTCTAAATTACATCACAAAATACTCCAGAACTGCCATTTTAATTTCTTCTAAGACACCAAAGCCACTCCCAGTATCACTCAAGTGTATTATACTTGTAGGACTTTTTTTGTTAACTGATTCTAGGGTATGTTTTGGGTAACAACAAGCTCAGAAAAACCTGGAGTTTATGGCCTTCACTAAAATTTAGATTGTACTTACAACAGCTGGAAACATGACACCTGTAGAACTCCTGAGCTCTGGACAAACCGAGACACTGTAGAAGTAGACTGTCTCAGAGCAGTGAGTACATTCCCCATTCTCATCCAAAATTGCTTCTGCAGGGAAAACAGTACAAAGCTTAAGTTATTTGTACATCTATTGTCCATAAAATTGCAAACAACTACACCAGGCTTTGGCGTCTGTAGCTTAGCACACTACCAAACATCCCTACAAAGAAACGGGCACTACCGTATCCAGCCTGGGATAACATGACCTCTGCATTGAATTACAGGAACAGGAAAGGAATTGAAACTAAGGGACATGCATCTTTTCTATTTAGCCAGTCCACTGTGCATTCAGAAGCCAACCCCCAAATCTTCCTACACAGAGTCGGGCCGTCTCAGCCTCACACTTGCGATTTCGTTTCCAGATTCCGTCGTGGCTTAGATTTCCTGTTAGATTACGGGCCAGGGGCTTTCTGTTCCGATCCAGCGCGGCCTCCTGCGCTCCCTGCCTGTGCCTTCACCTCAGCCGCTGGGCTCCTCGACTGCAAAAACGCCTGTTTAGAGTGAGAGCTGCAGGTGTCACCCTCCCCTTGCACAGGCCCTGATGAGAGGACACTCCGTCCCTCTCACCAAGCTGGGGCACCCACTGCTGCCTGCCTTAGCCAGAGGGCTGCAGCCTCAGGTCGCGTTGGGGCCCTCCCCACCCTCAGCGCCCTCCCCTCACTCCGATGCCCCTCTGCACCGGCGGCCGCGGGGACCGGGGGTGATGAGGGAGGATGGCGGGGGATGGCCGCTCTGCCCGACGTGCCCCTCTCACCGCTGCGGCCAAGCTGCCGCCGCTCAGAGGTGCCCGCAGGGTTCCCCGCTCAGTGCTAGCCCCGACGCGTCGCCAGGACAGACGCTCAGCTTCGCGCGGCATCCTGGTCCAGCCAATCACCTTGCGGCGTTCGGGGGCCGCGCGGGATCGCACCAATCGGACAGCAGCTTGTTGGGGCAGTTCCGAAGCACTACTGCGGCTCCCCGGCGCCAAGGCGTCCCGCTTGCCAGTGACCCCGATGGCGGAGGCCCGGCGGGCGAGCGGCTCCGCTGCCGAGGTTGCCCGGCGCGGCTGGTGAGTACGGGCCAAGCGGCGGCGGGGAGTGGCCAGGCTCCGTCCTGCCGGGGAGTGGAACCGGAAGTGGGACCGCTATGTCAGGGGAGGCCCGAGGCGGTCCCGGGGCCGAGGGTCCCGTAGCGCCTGTTCCCTTCATACACTCTGCCCCGGCACCTGGCTCGAGCGTTACTTATCGGCTTATGGAGGGAAGTTCAGAAAACTACCCAAAAGGCGCTTTGACATGGATCCGTGGCTTCTTCTGCCGCGGAGGTACATTCCCCGCCCCGTAGCATCTCCCGGCGGCACCAGCTGCGGCCCTTCATTCGGGCCCAGCGAGGCGGTGGGCACCAGACCGAGCTCCCGCAGCAATGCCCAGCGCTGGGTTCTCCGCTCTGTGCTCTGCTAGGGTTATGGTGTGATCCCAAAAAACTAAAACGCCTTCACAAGTTTGCCTGGATCCCTTACAAGGTCGGTAGCAGCCTCTGATCAGCCTCTTGTTTGGTTTTGTTTCACCCCTGCTTCCACCTATTTTGCTGTTTTGATCAGCAGAAGTTGGTGACACGCTTCATTTGCCTCAGACATCTGCTTGTTTTATTTCCAAACGCTGTCAGTCCATGTAGTTCTTGGATTATGTTACCACTGTTTGTTTTTTGGGAGCTTCCTCCTATGAGGATAACACAGGCCATGAAAAGAGCTAGAAATCCCATTACATAAAGCACAAGAAGTTTGTCTTAGTTGATACCATCTACCCAAATGAGAGGAAGGGAAAACCTACAGACAGGAGCAGAGAGTGTTTTAGTTACGCTTTCAAGACTCAGAGTTTTCACAGGACAATTTCTACCACAGAATAGTTTCTTTGTTAAGTCTTACAAGCCACCAAGAACAGCGGCAGATGAGCGCAAGTACCCATCCATCCTCCCAAGGCCACTACCAAGTAGTGCACATTTTCTGAGAAAAGTAGACTGCTCTGATGTGCTTATCAAAACCCATACTTGTTGCTGTTCCCCCAGCAACCAGATTAAAATTACTAGTTGAACAGACAGCTCAAACACAATGAGAGACATGTGTAGAGCAGTGCTGATCTCTATGAAACACCTTAAATTCCTTAGAAATCTATGTATCTACGTAAACAGGTGGTGCACTGCATTAAATTACTGAGCTTGTTCAAATTTAGCAAAATTTTAATAACCTGGCAAGCAACCTAGATGTACTTTCTGAGAGGCCAACACATATAAATAGCTGCACCATGCTGGCTTTATGGAAGATACCTTTTTTATTTAGTGTTTTATATTTCTTGTATTTAACTCAAGCACACAAAAACTCTTTACATAATATTCTTCTTAACTATGGACTTTTAAATAAACACATTGCCAACATTTTCTGTCTGATGACAGGATTAAGATATTATTGCTTTTAGCCTAGGTCACAAAGCAAACCAATATTGCTATTACAATTAGAGCTAAAAAAACAAACCTCCTTCCTCTAATCTTCATATTACAGCTCTAACTGTTTAAGCTTGTTTCTTTGAGGCCACCCTTATTTCATTTTTTGAGTCCTACCCAGGCTAGCTGCTGGAGACTACAGCCAGCACTCTAGAAACCAAGCTGCTTGAGAAAGACAGACAGCCCTGAGGAAGGAGTGGGCTGTGAGGGTTTACCTAGCACTGGTGTTGGGTGAGACTGGCCCAAAGCATGGCCAGGGCCGTGGAGGATTGGTTAAAAGAAAAATCCTTCTCTAGGATTGGCCAAAAAGAAAAAATTTCTAGGGCTTGGGCAGACTTATCCTGCCCCCAGGCATGCAGGGAGAGGGATTCATTTTGGGTTGGTTGGGTTAACATCTGTGATAATGTACAGTTTATACACTAATAACATACAGTTTGTATACTGAATAGGGCACTTTGGATCTCTGTCTGGAGTACTCTTGAGTGAATATTGGAGTGAAATTCTTAAGGAGCTACAAAGAACTCCCCTGTTTCCCTTTCACAGCTGAGTGAGTCAGCTCACTGCCCTCTTTCTAGACACAGTTCATCATACAAACTTTCATGGAGCTTGTTGCAAGAATAGCAGAACACAAAATCTACTGAACAGATCAGTGTGTTTTCTACGTAAGGGCTGCCCTGTGCTTTGACTGAGTGTATGAGCTGGGGCTTGTTAGTGACCTTCAGGTGCTGGCCCTGCTTTGCCCAGAAACACCTTCCCATCATCACCATATTTGTTAAATATCTCCAGATGGCAAAAACTGGTTGAAGAATGGTTTTGGCTAGATTTACTGTAAACTGTCATGTGGAAGACAAATTTTAAGTTCAAATTGGATCCTGTTGCTGATTGTCTTTAATTCCTGTCACTTGGAGGGGAAAGCAGAGCCTGTGTGAAATACACTCCCCGTTCTTCACAGTCCTGCACAAATGGGATATGTGACCGCTGCTGATTTGATAAAACTTAGCACATAGACAATGTTACATCAGATGATCTCACTTTACAGATACTAATAAATTTATCTCACAGTTTCTCTCTGAAGCAGATACGTGTATCTCTCTCTTAATTTAGTGTTATTGAGGCAGAGGATGTTTAGCTGGCCTGGATTTTGGCAAGTTTTTTCACAAGCAGATACTGAAGCCAAGAAGTGAGGCTGCCAGCTCCCTTGCTGTAATTATTCTGTGCTCTCAGTGGGTCTCAAAGCAGTTGACAATATCACTTGATGCACCTTTGGAAGCCCATATATCAGCAAATGTGCCCATATTGCAAATATCAGGCAGACATCAGCTACTCATGAGTAGGAAGACCGTATGGTTCTGCTGCCATCAAAACAATCAGCTCTAATCTAAGCCATTTTCTCCAAGGCAGCTGTTTTTTTGGTTATTATGTGTTCCCCCACATTTCTATTCTTGGTGACAGATCAAGCTTCTGTTCTTGAGGAATTCATTTTTGGCAGCAACTGTTCTGACTCCCTGTCATTTCTCAGAGACTAATATATGTTGGGAATTTTCTGTAAATAACATGAAATCACCAATGATTGAGCACTTTAGGGAAAACAGTATCATTAGGTTGATTTATTTTTCTCCCTAAAGACTTGCAGCTTCTGAAACACATTTCTCTTTCCAAGTGTCTATAGGTTGTGTAGTTACCTGATCTCCCTGGTTGCTGTGTAAGTTCTATACATGATGTAAGAGAGGGGTATTCAAATGATGGTCAGGTAGACAAGAACTTGAATGGAGCCTTGTAAAGCTGCAATTCTGCTGCACAGAAGGATGTTTCAAACACTTGATACTCAGATCAAGCCACCAGACTTATTCTTTTTTTCAGGGCACTGAGTTTGGGTGATAGGAATGGGGTTTTTTTCCAAATTTTAAAAGATACACATGACAACTTGAGCACTGAACTAATTATTTTAGAAGGTATTCTAATGTGCATTGCAGACCTGTGCACATAGCTATGGTCTAAGTATTGCTCAAGTTCAGGATACAGGATTTCCTAAAAGTTAGGTTTCTTTTGGTGATAACAGTATAGGATTGAGTTATTTGATGGACACTGTGTTGGGTTTCACTGTACCTAACGATTTGGAAGTATTTTACAGGCTGAATGCAGCATGATGACACATCCAGCCATTTTCAAGTTTCACAGACTGCTCTAGGCATGAGAATTCTGAGAAGGGTAGAGTGTGCTGAGAAATTAAAAGGGGGAAACTGGGTGCACTTGGAGCCTCCAGTGTCTGGGTTAGAGTAACCACAGCTTCAGGCACCTCTCTCTGTGGCTGAATACTTGACGCCCACTAACATGTTCCAGCAATGCAGTTCCACTTCATTTCTGTCCTGTTATCTGGAAGAGTTTGACATGTTGATGCATGAGTGACTAATTGCCTGGGCAGAGAGAAGAGAGGTAAAAATAGGGAGGACAAAGGAAGGCAGAAACTCTAGTCTAGGAGAAATAGTGCACAAAGCTTGAGATGGGTCAGGTCCCTGCTGCTGGGTAGGGGTGGTGGAGGGACCTTTTTGGTGATGGGAATTACAGGAGTCCCTGAAACAGAAGAGACTGGAAGGAGAGCACATAAGGACTTTGTAGGGAATGGAGTGGATGGATGCACAACTGCAGATCTATCTGTGTGTTGCCTACAGAATTCATAAGCTTCTTCAGCTTTGTTGGGTGAAGCCATTTTCTAACTGTTTGCAAGACCTCTGTAATGCATCTGAGGTTTTTAGTTGGTAGGACGTAACTCTGGTGATACTCTTGCAGACTCTTAATTTGGATAAATTGTGCGTTTGAAGGAAATCACACAGATCATAGTTTATGTGGCTCCAGTGCCGATCCTGGTACAGGAATTGAGGGAAGATGGTTTGTTGTTGTAGACTGTCTTTGCTTTTGGCTTCAGTTACACTGCTGCTGAAAAATCCTAACCTATCTAAAATCAACTGCGTAACAAGTTCTTGTTATATTGTTCACAATAACGGATTCACAGATCATTAGAGCTTAGAAGAGACCTTGAGGAGTCATCGAGTCCAACCCCTTTGCTTGAGCAGGATCATAAAACCTCAGACAGGTCACACAGAAATGCATCCAGACAGATCTTAAAAGTCTCCAGAGAAGGAGACTCCACAACCTCCTTGGGCAGCCCGTTCCAGTGCTCCATAACCCTTACAGTAAAGGCATGTTTTCTCATATTGAGATGGAACTTATTATGCTCCAACTGACACCCATTGCCCCTTGTCCTATCACAGGGCACAAGTGAAAAGAGATTTTCCCTTTCTTCTTGACACCCAGCCCTCATGGATTTGTAGACAGTGATTAAGTCCCCTCATAACCTTCTCTCCAAGCTGAAAAGTCCCAGGTCTCTCAAACTGTCCTCATAAGGCAACATAACAACTTTCCTCATAACAACTTTCAAATTTCTCTAGGCAGGGAATATTTGTTCTTTCAAACCAATATTTAACCTTCATAACACCGTGTTGTGAGTCTGCTTCCCAGCACTGAAGGACTTCAAGGTGGTGTTTCTCAGCATGCAGATGATGTGTCTTGAACTTTAACAAATGGTGTGTTTTGCATTCAGGATCACATTTCAGTTTGCTGCCTAAAGCAGAATGTCACTCCTTGCAGATCCTGCTCTTGCCTGGCTGCCTCCCTGCATGGCCCCTGCCCTCCAGCCAAAGCCACCCACCACTCCTCACCATACAGGCTCCATGGGATTAGCACAAACAGTCCAGGATGGTTTTTCTTGTTCTGCTTTTGTGACTTTGGCTTCCCAGTTACTCAGTTGTGTCTCTAATAATTATGGTTTTATAGTCCAGATCCAGAGAGGTGCTTAACTTTGGTTTAAATGAGTGAGAGTATGGTGTGTAAATCCTTCAGTAGAGCTGCTAGTAAATCTTCTGTTGGAGGGGAGTAAAAAGGAATAATGAATTTACTTCTTAGCCTTTTAATTGTTAGTGACCATTTTATCCTTAAAATCATCTCCTTGTGCCTTCCTTTCTCCCTTATACTGAAGACATTCTCAAGTTCAAGGTAAGATCCTGAGGCTCTGAGCTGCTGAGTGCAAACACACCAGAGTACGTTTTCCTCCTTCCCACTCCCAGTCCCCTTGGTCAGCTTCACTCCACCAACTTGATCTGATCCTCTCCTTGCAATTGTTAATTGGTCTGGCAGGAAGGCCACAAATAGCTTTATTCACTTGGTGTGTGCACACTGACAAGGGTCACAGAACAGAAAAGTAGGACAGAGTCCAGACTTGTGGCTCATGCCAGCCAGCTGGAGGCCAAAAAACTGGCACTAACAGGTGCTGGTGGCTGTGCTGTGAGCAGTTCTTTGGTAACCAGCAGTCTGACTGCTAAGCACTTGCTGCTTCCCGGAATGCAGGTGCAGGACTTGCCTGCAAGAGAGGAAATAACATCTAACTCCTCAGCAAGGGGCAGCAGAGGCTTTCAGACTAAATTTTTTGTTTTCCTAGAGATGATGTAGCATCATGGAGAGTGGTGCTGTAGGGGACCAAGGATCTCCAGAATCCTCTTTCTTTGTAGTAAGTCTCAGCTGGCAAAAGCCAGTTATCCTGTATTTAGGAAATGTGTGGGTGGTTTGGATGGATTTGCAGATCTTAGCTGCTTCCTTGTTTGCTTGGATATGAGATGTCTATGTCCAAGCCCTGAGTTTGTGTGTGATATTTAAAAACTAAAACCAAGACTTAACTAACTAACGAAAAGGCTTTCCAAGACCAATCATAGTATAATCTTACAGATTCTTGTGTTTATATGTAAGAGAATCCTCCAGAGAAATGTAGACAGATCCTTTGTTTTGAGCAGAAAGACATTTTGCATGTGTGGAAGGAGAACAAATACTTGAAGGGGGAGGCTGTTGAGAAGGATGTGAGCTGCTTCCTATCTCAGTACTGTCCCTGGTCACCTGGAATTGGTTTTATGACTTCTGGCCGCCTTAATGGTGATCAGAGACATGTTTGGCCTAGCAGCATAGCCCTGTCAAAGGGTGGATGTGTTGTTCAGCAAATGGAATAATCATTACTGCAGGCTCCATTAGAGATTAGCTGGACAAAGCTAATAGATAAGAATAGTAAGACAAATAGCCCTGGGTGACAGCCTGCTCCAACACCTGGTGGAATCCAGTGCTTTGTCAGCTTTTGTTGGAGGCTTGCCCAAAAGTGTCAGAGCTGCAATAGTACTCTTACTCTGAGCTGCAGAGAATATAATTTGCCTGTTGCTGCCAGTTTTGTGGGGAGATAAGCTAATGGGGTCAGTTCTCAGTTAGGAGAGTGTTGATGTACTGTTAGAGGCACTTGTGGCTCCCCAGTTCTGTGACCAATCCTGTGATGTGAATGTTGTGAATTGCGTTACTTTCTTGTCCCGAAGGGAGTGATTTGGAGAGTTTGACTGTTTCCCCTTCTGTTTCCACAGATGGTGATGGGATAAGTGTGGCCAACCTTGTCTCCACCTAGGAGACATTTTCCTTAGAGGAGCAACCCCCTTTCGCTGGACATGCTTACAGAACCACATAGCCATGGACCTCAAGGAGAAGTGTCAGGTAGGGTTGGTTCCTCATAAGGGTCATGCCCAACTTAACTGTTGAGTCCTTTTACTTGTCTCACCATTTGGTGTGATTATGTGATGGTGTAATCCATGGTTAGTATCAAAGCTGGGAGTTCTGTCACCTACACATTCCTCGTACGTGCTTGTATCGGTAGGCAAGTTCTTTGCAGGCTGGGTCCGAGGCACCATGAAGTCAAGCATATGCTGTCACTGTTTTTCTTGAGGCTGAAGGTAGAGCTTCAGTCTCCTGGACACTGAGCTTGGCTTTGTTTGGGATGTTGAATTCACTGAGAAGATTTTTAAAATAAGATGAGATGATTGATCTACGTCCAGTTTTTTCTGATAAGTGTTTGTATTTCCTGGTATGTCTTTCTAGAGACTGCTGCAGGATAGTATTTCTGGATCTGGTTTAGAAAGTGATAGATAAGTCTAGATATTGTCTGGGGGGACAATCTGTCTCTTGCTATCTTGGCATACATTGAGCTTCAAAAGAAAAAGAAGAGAGATATTAATGAGTAGCTGCTATAGAAGCTACAAGAGATAACTGCTGTGGCTGACAGGAGACTGTAAACTGGGCAGATGTTACTGCTTCCTCAAAGTAAAATTATTTTGATCACCTCAGTGAATAGTGACTCATGTTTTAGCCATGTTTTAGCAGCCACCTCAGCCTTAAATGTCTTTTTAACTGAAAAAAGTGAACTAGATCTGGATTCCAATCAGAAATGTGCCAGTTAGTTGGAGACCAGTGGATGACAATGTACACACACAACTCTCAACTGGCTTTGTGAAGAGAACGTTCTTGACTTTCCTTTTTGGTACCCCTCTCTCCAGCACAGTGTGAGCTTTGTCTGCCAGATCATGTTTGCCATCTCTCTTGTATGTCCCTGTGTTTGCAGTGCTTCCAGCATGACAAAGAGGGTTTGTGCATTAGTGCAAAGTATGTCGTAGGTGATCAGCTGTTTGAAAAGTTCCTACAGCAGTGTAGGGGACTTAAAACTTACTCAGCTTTTCACAGCAGCAATTCATCTTGCCTACAGAGATACTCACTGGGTTTTCTATTGAGCAGTGTGAGGCCAGGGCTTACTCACACCTGAACCTCTGGGTGCTGCTGTGCTTGGAAGATATTTGAACTAGGTTGTTTTATATCCATTTACTGTATAGAAGCAACATTCCAACCTGGATAATATCTATTTATTATCTGCTGTTCTCTTGGTAATGCCATCATGGGCTAGTCTGCTATTGATTATTATAAAAAATTATGCCGTTACTGTTGTGTACACAGATGTGTTCTGTGTAGGATCTGAGAACTCCAGCATGGGCATCACTGCAGCCACAGCAGAACACGGTGGGGACACTTTCACTGTAGGTCACTGTGTTTAATTTGTCTCAGTGTTTCTCATATGACATTCTTCATTGTACAGTGCAGCAAGAGCGTATCAAATTGCTGGACAGGCAGCAGCTCTCTGTTTTGAGAGGCCCATAGGAAAGTGTCCGGCACAAGGAGATTGCAGGGTGAATCACAGTGTGATGAAGTACTAGTCTCCTCTCCTGACATCCTGAAGTTTTTTCTCCCTCCTTTCTGAATGGGGAGTAAAAGTGAAGAGATCAACACAGGCTTTTCAATAGAAATTAAAACAAAATTGATACAGCTGCATTTTACAACCTACTTTGTTTAGATTCTGAGGAAAGGCTGTGGTTTTAGTCTCATTAGCAGTATATTATTAGGTATTAAGGAGTTTACTCTGTGTTTTTTTGTTCAATACTGCAGATCCTTATTTCATGCCCTTTAAGGTGAAATCCATCTTTGTTTCCAAAGTGAAGAACTTGGACACAGAAATCATAGAATCATAGAATCATAACGGATTGGAAGGGACCTCAAAAGATCATCTAGTCCAATCCGCCTGCAAC
>JAOXOE010000787.1:11182240-11244335 GCA_028565055.1 Phoeniculus purpureus
CCCCCATCCACCGCCTCTTTGCTGGATCTGCAGCGTGACTGGAAACAGGCTGAATTAATCAGCAGACTGGTGCTTCACTCTGCTGCTTCTGTCTCATTCTCTGCAGTGCTGGGTTCTGTACAGTCTTGCTCTCTCTCCCTCTTTGCTCTCTCATTTTTGGAGGGCAGCAGCCGTGCAAGTTGCTGGGGAAGTGGCACAGGAATTTAGCCGAGATGCTCTTCAAGCAGGCTGATCTCTGGATGCCCCACCAAGGCAAATGCCGCAAAGTAAGTTTCTCTCCCTTAATGTTTAAATTCAAAATGGCTTTCCCTGTCTCCCTCCCCAACCTGCATCCTGCCTGATGTGATGGTACATGAAGAGCTTTGAGGTTTTGGGGCATGAAGTTATGGCAGGGCATGAAGCAGTGAATGATGATTTTAGCTAGGGAATGGCTTGGTATTGGAGGTGAGGGGGAAAGAAGCTCTGGTTTAAGCTGCAGATTTAACCATAGAACCAACAGGAAGGGCCAAACATTATTTTAGCTGCTGATTCCTGCTTTGCTCCACTTATTTGTCTGATTCTTCTGTGGGCTTTGATCTGTAGCTGTTGAGCCTCCTGATCCCTTTGAAACATGTCTTGCAGTACACCTCTGGGCTGTGTCACAGTTTTAGTCCCCAAAGTCTTCAGCTGAAGAAGTGGGGATGGGAAGGAAGCTAAGGGGAGGATGAAAGATGTGCTGAAGTTCTGTGGGTTTCTGAGCAGTGCCTCTTGAAGGGGATTAACAGTCTCTGGAGTATTCTCTGTACTACCATAAAGGAGTCAGATGTGTCTTAAAAGCCAGAACAAATACAGACATCTAACTCCTCTCTGAACTTGGAGGAATAATGTAAGTGGATAAATTACAGTAATTAAGGCTTGATAATTGTGTAGCACAGGTGAGCTTCAAAGCACTGCATAAACACTGCCTGGTCCTGCTGGCAGCCTGGTGGGGCAGGTCGCTGTGGCTAGGGATTTGCTTCTGTGAACAGGACCCAAGAGACAGGCTGAGGAATGGACAGTTCAGAACTGGGCTGTTACCTGGGAAGCAGTCACCTCCTCCACTGACAAGCTGCTGCTCTAGCTGAGGGAGAAGCAGAGTGCTGAGCTTTGCATCCTCCATGTAGAGAGATGATTGTGCCTGTTGGCTCTTGCTCTGTGCTTTATGGAGGACGAAAATGTGAATGTCTTTGGCTGGATTAAAATGGACTCTGTTCACAACAAAATGCAGTGGTGATTCAGACAGCCGATTAGTGTTGCTTTGGCCACATCGCCCAGAGGTCTGTGCTCCTGTAGCTGTCTTTTTGCAGTGCAAGTCTGCAGGCCCTGATAGCCATGAGCTGTGGGGAGCCTCAAAACTGGCATCGACACTGGAGCTCCTGCCAGCACCTGGTTACCAAACTGTGGGAGCTCTTCTGTTGAGGGGCATGAGGAAGCCTGGGCTGCTTTTCACACTGTTACTGCAGATTGAGGAAGGAGACGGTGACTGTTGCTCTGTCCGTTAATTTAGGCACTGCTGTGCTGAACATTTTGTTTGTTGTTTGATTTGAGACCACCAAGAGCTGAATTGTGGCTGCCAAGCTCACATCAGGCAGCATTTAAACCAAGTTTTAATAGCTGTGTTCCCTATGCCTTCTGGTGTCTTTCGTAGCATGTCCAGTTTTAAAGGCTGTTGTCCCTACAGAGCCATGATCTGCTTGATCAAGCTGGCTGAATTGTGCAGGAGTAAAAACCCATGTATTTCTTTTTTTCCTGCGCTTTGCAGTAGTGTTGAGGTGGATTGGTGAGTACCACAATCTTCACGCTGACTGCAGCTGGTACGGAATTGCCAGTCCCACTATAGACAGGAGAGACTACAGCATAGAGGAGCATCTGATTTTCAGAGGCATGCAGAAATTGTTGCCAGGAGGAGGAACAAAATTCAGCTGTCCCAACAGCTCAGTCTTAATCAAAAGATCACCCTATGGAGTAGGAACGTGTCAGGGTGGAGGCTTTGTATAGCATGGATCACTAGAGAGCACTCTCACTGAGCCAAGGATCTGACCTCTTCTGAAAAGTAACCAGATGAGCACTGGGAAAGACAAAATGCATCACAGGGACCACAGATATAGGTGATAGAGGGAAACCTTCGCCTGCTGCATTCAGATCATTCTGTTGCATGGATGTGCCATTTCAGGCATTCTGAGCACTAACTCAGCAGCTGCAGCTAGACAGAGCTGCAGCATTCTGTTGTTTGACTTGTTTTAGAAGAGCAAATCCTTCTCCAGCGTTAACCTAACATAAGAAATGTTATCTCATGAGATACTGTTTGTATGTCTGCCATCCTCCCTGATGAGACCCAAAAGCCTCCCTATCTGTCATATCCTGCATTATCCTAAACAAGAATCTGACTTAGGGTACTAAATCATAGAATCATTAGGGATTGGAAGGGACCCCGAAAGATCATCTAGGAGTTACTCCTTCTTGTGGTGTAGAAGCTGTGAATAACTTGCATTTCAGGAGGTGTAATCTCTGAAGTAGCTTATTTGCCTTCAAAACATCACTGTTAAATTAAAAACTGATTTCTTTTTCTACTAAGGAATGTAAAATAGCTCTAAGAAAAAGGAAGAACATGCTGCTGTCCAGTTTCTTACCTCCAACTGTTTAAATCTGAAAAGAAATTGAGTACAAGTGTTAAATAGGGGCTTAAATGTGTGCAGCTTGGAAAGAGGGAAATGATCTGACAGCTGCCTTGTGGGGGTTTCCCATACCACTGAATTGGAGGGGTGGATCTGCAGTCTATAAAAATAGAAGCTTCTAGCAAATCTTCTGTTTTCTATTCTCTTATTTATTTAAACAATATTTGTAAAAGCAATTACGTTCAGCAGTTTTGATGAGAAGCTCTTATTCTGCAAGAGGCTGGATGCACAGAGGATGGATCAACCCAACCCACTTTGCTCTGTAAAGCAAAGAGTATATTTGTGCTGCAGTGTTATTTAAAAAAAAAAAAAAGGCACTGGTAAGACAAATAACTGTGCTACTATGGCTGTATGAAAACAAAAGGATGTAATTATACTGATATTGCATGTCCTTTCTAATCTGTACACATTCTGACCTCGGCTAGTTTGTTCCTCTTGAAGAAGGGAGCAAGACCTCTGTCTTTCATTGGATAGCAGAGATTGTGAGAAGAGCTGATAAACTTCTAAGCTCATCTTGACTGGTTCTATGTGTAAAGGAACAGGATGGAAATTTTAGGAGAGCTCAGAATCAGTGGTGATTTTGTGGGAGGATGAAAGTGATGTCAAGAACATGGTGATGCACAGCAACAGCTTCACATTGTGGGATTAAAAATTGGAAGTTAACCACTCTTTCCTTACCTGTCTGAAAACACTCCTGAAACTCTTGAGGAAAGCAAAGGAAACCTTTCTGCTGTAAGCCAGGCAAGGCTGAAACTGGCTTCTGGATCACTCTGTATTTGCCATGTAATTTCCCCAGACAAAGAGTGGAGAGGCAATTCAGAGGGTAATGCAAATAAAAGTCCACAGGTTCTGTAGCCTCCCATCTCCTGTCTCTGAGCTGCTGCTTGTCTCTTTCCTGAAAGGTCAAACCCGCTCCTAATTGTGAGCACTTGCTAGATGTATCTCAGGTTCTCTTTCCCTCATGTCTGCAGGCAAAGTTAGCAGTAACAGAGTGTGTAGGGTATTTACTGAAAGTGGAGAAATCCACACATCCTCCTGCCCAGTCCACACCTTAGCACATCCATTCCCTCTGGAAGATAAAATCACTTGCACAGAACAAAATCTGCATGTGTGTTTTCCCTCAACAGCTGCCCTGCAGGTGACAACTCTTGGGAGCCGTGGCAAGGCAAAGAGTTGCAGTGATCTGTGTTTACCTGGCCTCAGTCATGCTTCTCCATCTTGGGCTGTGAGAGCAGGGGCAGGGGTCAGGTACAGAAGAGCCCTAAGTGCACTTAAGAGGCTCCCATGTTCTCCAGCCCCTTGGGGAAAAGGAGGAAGCAACCTCTCATTTCTCCTCAGGACATATTCCCTTTAGGCATGGGCAAAAGGACAGCATGGCCTTTTAAAATGCCTCCCATTATCCATCAAGAGTTTGCTTTCACTGTAAGCTGCAATGTACAGTCTGTTTTTTCTTCCTTTTCCTTTTGTTCTTCAGGCAGCTGGGTGGGAGGGGGTTTTGCTGGTTTTGTTTTGACTTGACAATTAGCAGCCTACTCTTTGAATGCAAAGCTATGAATGTTAAGGGATTTATTAATGAACTGACATCTCCTGTGAAGTGTCACACCCTGGGGTGCTCACCTCCTGTTCGGTGGCAAGAGGAGCACTTGCAGCTGATGAAAGGTTGGAAAGATCCTTCTGGGACAGCTCAAGAGCTCGGGGGTTTGCCATATCACAAAGGTTTACTTTAGGGCATCTGAAAAATGCCTCATTAGCTGTTCATGACTTAGGAGGGCAGCTCTTTTTGCTGAAACCCAGAGCTGCCCCTTGCCAGGAGCTCAGGGTAGCTGTTCTCACTCATCCCTTTAATTCCTTGGTTTCCCAGCACTTTCCCTTGATGTTCTCCAGCAGCAGGTTATCCAAGGCACTGCAGGCAGCTTCACGCTGTCATGCAGCTCTTGTTTACCAGACTGGCTCTGCCAAACACTTGGTGTTTTCGGGGTCACGATGGGTGTTTAACGATTACTGTCCTTCCTGCCACACTCTGCACTGGTCCTTTCTCACCTGCTACAGCACCTTTGAGCCATCCCTTACCTTGACTGATACTACAACAAAGCAGTAACCCCTGTGTAAGGGCTGGAGCAGATCTGCAGGTATCTTGGGAAGCTTTTTAATTGCTGCTGGGTTTGCTGCCCATTTCTGCTCACTGCCTGCTGTGATGTGGCAGTTTCTCTTTGCAGGCACCATGTGACTGTACTAGCTGTTGGCACAAAGTGCAGTTTTCCTCTCATTTCTTCTGCAGCTCTTGCATCTGCTGGAACCAGCTCGGTGTCTAAGCAGACTTTTTCAGTTACAGTTCCTCTTAGTACTGCTGCCTTTTTGTCTTTCCTTTGTCTTATTTGCTCTCCGTGTGTTGAAGAAGGAGCATTTTTGTAGGTGCTTTTCTCAGCTCCAACCAGCCAGCAGAGACACAGAAACCTTATAGTCACTTGCTGGGTGTTGCACTCAGACGTTCGTGTTTGTGGTGTGGCAGCACAGCTGTTGCCAGCTTCACTGCTGCCATCTTCTCTGGAAGCCTTCGAGACTCTCTGCTGTTCAGTCCTATGCTGATGTTACCTGGGCTGCGTCCAAGAACAATGCAGAACTGCTTCCTCTGTTCCCAAAACTGACACAGACAATGAAAACTACAGCAGGATTATTTTTAGTTCTGTAAAAGTGCAGCTGAAGCATTGCTAGACTCTGCCTGGCCAGAACTTGCTGGTTTAAATTGTCACTGATAGGTGAGGAGTTTGTGGTAGATGGTACTTTGATGAGCTTTTATCTGCTGTTCTATGACCATTAATGCAAAGGAGCGTGAAGTCCAAGATAACTTTCCAGTAAATGTTCATCATGAAACCACAGGGAAGGAACAGACAAAGTGCAGCAAAGGACTGCACTTGCAGAGCTGGGTGTGCTCATGCAGCTTCTAAAGAGCAGAGATGCTGCACTGAGGCCAGGGTGGATTTGGCAGAACTGGTGACTCCAGCAACAGGAAGAGCTGCAGCTGCTGGGCTGTGTCACAGTGGTGGGGACCCGAGGGGAAGGCTTCCTGCCTGTCTTTGTGTTCAGTGGCTCTGTCCTCTGTACAAAGTACAGTACACCTGAGCATTTCTCACATGCAGGATACCCCACAGGCTGAGCATCCTTGGGTTGTTTGTATTTAAACACTAACTGCAATGAGAACTTTTACCAGTTCCCTGATACTTGTGTTCTTGCTCCAGAAATGCAGGCTCTTGCCACACTTCCTTGCTGTCAGCATCTTGTGGCAGTGTGTATCAGTGTCTCACTCCTGGGCTGCCTCCTTTCAGGCTGCTGACCAGCGCTGGAGCAGTGCTCTGGGCTCTGTTTGCTTCCTTCAAGTCCAAACACCTTTCTCATGTCCTTGCAAATTCAGCACTTAAAACTCCAGCAGTTTCTCTGGTGGTAAAAGGGAAAATTGGTGCCGGAGTCACAGTTCCTCCTGAACTGATCCACAGTCCAGCACTTAAATCTGACTTTGTGTCAAAGTAACCACAGAGTCTGGATTTGTAACCAAAACTTCCTAACAAGCAGCTGTGGAATAATTCTAAACCCTCTTGTTTAGAATTGCAGGTGTTCTACTACTTAGTTATTACTGTTAGTAGACTCCATCCAGCATCATTCAAGTTCTGTCATGGCTTGTACAGACAACAAAACAGCTAATACCAGTTCAATCGTGTGTAACCTCCCAGCTGAGCAGCCCTTTGTATTGTCCTCACTCTCTGCTGATTAGAATCTTGTTTCACGGAAGTGGCTTGGTATTGTGCTTTGATAAAGTATTTATCCAGCACAGTCAGGACAGGTTTGTTTACCTGATATTATCTAAGTGCTCAAATTCCAGCCAGCATCTAAAGTTCACAGGAGGGAGGATGACTTCAGGAAAAAGGAGACTTAGACTGGGGATGATGAGCCCAGGACATTCTCACTAGGGTGGTCAATCATCAACCAAGAAAAAACTGGAAAAAAAAAAAAGAGCACTAAACAGGTTTTGTGGCACCACAGGATGAGATGACCTCAAGTTTGGGCCTTACCACAAAGAAAGCCCTCACGATCCTGAGAGACCAGCTGTCAGCACTGCTGGAGGGACATAGAAAGGAACGGAAAAAAGTGACTTCATGGAAGGTGAGGCAAACAGCACAAAGTTGGGCACTCTGTCTCCCCTTCCAAAAGCTGAAGGTTAAACAAAAGTTGGCTGTATTCTCTCCCAGACTGCTGCTGCAAAGCACCTGGGTGTAGAACTGCTGAAGACCTTAGGAACAAAGCAAGGAAGGTTGTTTCTCTTGGCACTTCTGGGTGCTGGAGCTTAACTTCACCTGTGAAAGACCCAAGAGGTTCAGGAACTGCTTGTGACAATGTGCCCAAGGGGTCCATATCAGGTGGAGAGAAAGCTGTGAAGCTCAGTGCAGTGTCCCCTTGTGCACCCTGTTTGTCTGGCAGGTATGTTGGATACAGAGTTAGTTTCATAAACAATACTTGAGTGCTGTTTGCTTGGCTAATGGCAATGGGGCAGCCTGGCAGAGAAACCTTTTCATTCATCCAAGCAAGAGTAAAGCAGAGTGTGTTCACCCAGACTCAGCAGCCAAGCAGCTGCTAGTGCTGTCACAGTCACATAACTGAACTGGAATGCTCTGGTTTTAGACTTCCATTCACCATGGTGTTTCAACTGCTGCCTTCATCCTTCCTCATTCTGCATTTTTAAACCTCTGGCTCTGTATTTCACAACGCTGACTATCTGCTGCTTCCCTTTCATAGGAGGTATGGAGGAGCAGTTTTCTGTACCATGGTAACCGTTGCTCTTGTTTCCACTGGCCTGGTGCATCTCTGATGCTGCTGGCAGTACTGTTGCTGCTGTGCTGCTACGGGAGCCAGCCACAGGGGAGGTAAGCAAAATGCCCTCTGCGAGTTAAGTAAAGCAAGGTTGTAGTTCTGTATCATCTTGCCACTGCATGTGGCTGACATAACAATGTTGCCCTTCCTTCTGTCCAGGCATCCAGACATTAGCAAACCCAGACTGGTCATTCTGTCCCTGTCAGTCCCTTTTACAGAGCTTAAGGCAACTTAGTTCTACTTCAAATAGACCCATAAAACATCCTCCAGAGAGACTGAGGTTCTCTTTTCTACAGCATTTCTATATCTTGAAAAAATTTAAGGCATTGTCACAGTTAAAAAGGGTTTTGAAACCAGAGACGTTAGTGGCTGTCTACATTTAGCATATATCCACAGCTAAACCACAGCAGTTGTTGCATCACCCAGTGACCCCTCCCCAGTTGAGGAGGGAGCTCAAGAAAACAGGAGAGCACCCGCGGACTGCAATGAAAACAGGTTTAACAAAACAAACTAATATCAGTATAAAGCTTATAAAGTTATACTCAGCCCAGCAAACGCACAGGGATCACAACAAACAGGAAAGCAGTCTTCAGGAGCAGCATGGTAAGCTAGCCCTTCCAGGAAAGGCAAGAAGTAGTACCATGAGGAACCTTTGTTCTCATTAACCCTCCACTTTTATACTGAGTGTGATGTTTCTGGGATGAGTTACACCTGTAGAAAACTTGGGGCAGCTGCCCTGGCTGATTCCAAACTGCTATTGCCCTGCAAACCATGACAGGCCTGCAAGTGTGTCCCAGCAAAACCAGGACAGTGGCTCATAGAAGTTACTGTGCTGTCACAAGTACCACAGCATGCCTTGGCCATGTTTGTAAGGGTGTTTTTTTAATTGAGATGAACCCTGTCAGACTTCTCTGGGACATTCTTCTAAACAAGAGCTGTGATCATAGCTCCCATGCTTTTCTTTTTTCACCACAAGTGTGTGGGATGTAGGAATAACCAACCGATTAGGTGTGCATTTATCTGTGGGTGACTGGCAGTGTATCCTGCACATTTACTCAAACCTCATCTGCTTTCTGCTTTCTTCTGTTTTACTATGCAAAGCCAAGGTGCTGAGATAGTTAATGCACTGGCACTCTTCCTCCTTCTGCTCTTGGATCTCTTCATGATTGGGCGTCAAGAGAGGCTGAAGTGCAGAGAGGTGGAGAGAAGACTTCAGACAATCATCGATAAGATAAATGGTGAGGTCTCAATCATCTGTCTCTCATTTGCATTTGTATTTTCTTCACACTGAATTTGAATCCAAACTTGATCACTTATGTGACTAATGAACCTTATCTGCCTTCCCCTGTGTGACACAGAAAAAGGGTCTGAGAATTGTGTCCTGTTGTGAGAGTTGTGTTATGCCTGTCCTGTACAATAATTATTGTGAGCTGTCATGCAGCCAGTTGCTTCCAATCTGTGTGTTATCAGGTGGGCGTCTGTTATGTCTGTGCTTTGGAGTAATTCAAATCCTCAGTATCTTACAGAAATATCTGCCTTGGAGCAGATGATGAGAGAAGCATACGTGGGGTTGTACCACAGCATGGAGCAGAAGGAAATAAATAGCTGTGCATGAGCATCATCTCAGTGGAGACTCTGGAACCTGAGGAGGCAGCTCATTTCAGTGTGGCAGGCTTGAGAATAGCCTTTAGCTTTTCCATTTATTAGTAGATGTTCAAGGTCATAAAGTGACTACATTTAGTTGTTTATACTGGGTGGAGATAGAGGAGGAAAGCCATCAAGGAGAAAGAGATGATAAGAGATCATGGGAGTGGACTGAGCTTAGCACTGGAGGAGCTATAGTCACAACAGGATGTAAATCAATGTGTGATTGGACCCTCCAGATTTGTCATCACTTAATTCTTTCACACTGCACTTTCAGATACACTTGGCAAAGAGGTGAAATGGCCGGACTCCATGTACCCTGACCTTCACATGCCTTATGCCCCATCCTGGTCCCTTCACTGGGCCTACAGGGATGGTCATCTTGTTAACCTACCTGTAAGCCTGTTGGTAGAAGGAGATGTCATTGCTTTGAGGCCAGGCCAGGAGTCGTTTGCTTCTCTGAGAGGGATTAAGGTAACTTGCTTGGTTTATTTCCCTTGCTAATTTTCTCTTTCAAAGTGTACAGATTACTGGATTGTTTGGTTTCTTCTGAGCTTGAAAATAACTTGAAATTCCCGTTCACTGGAGGGTGGTGCTTTGATAGACAGGCTGCATCTTCTCTTGTGGACTTCCAAACCCAGTGAACAGGAGACACTCACGTGAAACCAAAGCACCATATTTCCATCTTTTCCAGGTCAAAGGGAAACTGTAAAGTGCAGCTAAATATAACTGCAGTGAATCAATCGAGTAGGATGCTATGACATAGAAACCCCTTACTTTATCATGAGTTTTATGTAGGGAAATAAATTGTGTCTGCTTTGACCATCTCCTTACTACTGATTTATTATACAAGAAGACAATATAAAATACCTTGTATAGAAGTAAATGAACAAATCAATTTTGAGATCTATGCAAAGATTTCCATAAAGAAGATTGGAAAAAGTTTAAAGCTTAGAATTTATTTGTGTTTTACTCCAAGTGCCGGTTTTTATGAAACACCCAGATCTGCTCAAACATTGCAGTTAAGCTACTTTAGCTAATGAATCTTTAAGAGCTGAGGGACGGAACTGTGACAAACATATACTGTGTCACTTGTAGTGGTCAGGGTCCTGCTGGACTAAACCACCAGTCCCTCACAGCAAGATTCCACTGAGGCCCTAACTGTGCAGTCTTGGGGCTCTCTGACTTTTTTATTCCCAGGATGATGAGCACATAGTTCTGGAGCCAGGAGATCTGTTTCCACCTTTCTCACCTCCACCCTCCCCAAGGGGAGAAGTGAAGAAGGGACCTCAGAACCCTCAGTTGTATCGTCTCTTCCGTGTCTTGAAGACCCCAATAATTGATAATGTCAGGTGGGTTCAGTACTGCACAAAATGCCTGCACAGCTTGTCTCTGGCCTTGTTGCTGCTTTATGTCAGCAGAGAATGAGATTTACCAGTCCAGGACAGGATTTTTTAAATACACTGTGCTGTGTCTCTTCTATTGCCTGGGAATGCTCTAAGTCTCCTACTATCTGTCTTCAGTTGTCCTCTTTAAGTGCTGAGTTTGGCTGATATATCAAACCATGTATATGTTAAGTGTCGCTGTTCAGCTCCTTACTTTCCAGCTGAATTTAAGCAATGCAGGGAGGTGACAGTTTGCGTGCATTTGATGTAACCAGCAGTATGACACTCTTTGGTCAACTGGAGATAGAGATACCTGAGTGCCCTGTTGGAGCATCAGTACCCACTGAGGTGATGGAGTGGGTGAGGAGACCTGGGGATTTTGCACAACAGCGCTACAAATATACATTACTATGGCAAGTACCACACAGTTATTGCAGAGCTTGGCTTCATTTGTGAAGGTCATCTCTCACAGAATAGGGTGCACACTGTCCTCATCAGGGCTATAGGAAGTTTATGTTTGAAGAAAGTGCAGGGTAATCTCAATCTGGTTGCCTGAATATCAAACTGATTTCCATTTTTCAGGTGGTGTCTGGAAATGGCTTTGTCACGCCCTGTGACAGCCTTGGATAATGAGAGATTCACTGTACAGTCAGTGATGCTGAAGTATGCTGTCCCTATTGTACTGGTAGGTCTCATTTCAAGCCATTTTTGTTGAATATAGCCATATTTTGTCAAAGAAGGTGAAGAACTTGCAGCCATCAACAGGAAATTGTGGCCAGGCTCTAGCTTGTGCTGCTGCTGGTGTTTACTTTGGATAGTTCAGAGAAGCAAAGATGCTGAGGCATCCAGCTGTGGAACAGTGGAGGGAGGAACCGCGACAGCAGACCTAGTAGATCTTCCAGACTTTCCCAGGGCTGAGAATGTTACAAATCAATGAGTAAAAACTCCTTCCCTACAAGTACTAGTAGTTAGCTGACAGCGTCATCTCTGAATTGCAGGCTGGCTTCCTCATCACCAATGCTGTGCGCTTCATTTTCCAAGCTCCTGGAATTGCTTCTTGGCAGTACACTCTTCTGCAGCTACAGGTAAAGGAAAGCTTTGATCTCCAGCACACTTCTACAGAGCACAAATAAGACCAGTGTCCTCCTTCAGTGACTTGCTTCAAGCTGTGACGGCCTCCTTTGCACACCCTTGTACATGTTGGATCCAGGAACTCTCAGTGGAGCAGGGCAAGAGCTTTATCTTGGCCATTCCTCCTAGACTGCCCTTTGCATTGTTTGCTCTCTCTGTCACTTGCCCTGTGCTATATAGATAAATAGTATGTTATATTCTTTGCCTTTAAACTTGTTTATGCCAAATTCAGCTAGAAAACCACCTGCAAGTTGGTGTGATTTATTCATGGCCTCTTGCATTACAAACTCCTAAGTGTGCATGCGTCTCTCCTCCTGTGCTTCTGCCTGGGTTGTGCTGCTTCCAGTGCAGTCTCCTTCCTTCCTGCCACTGCCTTTTACTTATCCTTCCACCAAGGTGGAAAAGATACCATGTAAGAGGTCTGACTTCTTGTTGTCTCTGAGCTTGCTGGTGATAAAAGCTTCTTTTTCAGGTGAATGGTGTCCTGCCCATCCTTCCATTGCTTTTCCCTGTCCTGTGGATTCTTGCTACAGCATTTGGAGAAGCCAGAGTCTTGGCCCAGATGAGCAAAGCCTCATCCACCTCACTGGTAGGTATCACTTCACATCAAACCATTGCAGAGAAAAGGGCAGGAGATGAGAAGGGCTCTGTGAAGTGAGCACAATGAATTCAGCAGATGTGTCCACATTGTTGTAAAAGCTTCTTGGATCTTTGGTTGTACCACCTATGCCCCTCCCTGAAGCACAGTATGGCTTTTTCTTGAACAGATTTTTCAATTTCTTCAAGTTATCTATAGATATGCAAGGTGATAAGAGGTTCTAGTGATTCCATAAATCTCTTCAAGGCACATGCTTTCTATCAGCTAAATATAATCTGTCAGAGAGGTCAGCATGGTGATAAATAAATGCTTCATGGTAGCTCTAACTACGGACGATTTAGCATTGGGATACGTGAGACCCTCTGCAATCCTCTGTTTGAACATGTGGGCTGAAAAGCCCTTTCCTAAGGCTCTGGGACTTCACCTGCAGGCATGGCCTGTGCAATGGATTAGGGAGGAAGAAGACTTTCTGGTGGTTGTGCTGGTTTGGAGAGTGGAGTTTCATAGTCTGATGTATGAGTGATCCTTAACTGGCTGTGCTGATGGGTGTTTCTTGTTCTGTCCTGGTGGTAATACTGGTGAGATGCAGTGTGTTGTGTTTGTCTTCTCTGCTGACTCCTGTTATGCCTGTATTTGGACAGAGCTTCTCTCTCCTTCTTGTCCTTCCTTGGCCTCTGTGGCTCTGGGTCTGTGTTTTCTGTTGTTTTCCAGATAGGTTGTCCATGACTATGTCTTGTCCTGGGAGGAAGGACACATGTTACCTCCCTCAGTGGTATTTAACACCTTCACCATCCCTTTCCAGTGTTTTTTCTCTACCCATTCTTGGCATCACTTGTTTTTTGTCTTTACAACCTTTCTCTTTCCCTTGACACCTTGCTGTTTGCCTGGGAAAAGCCAGAATTCCTTGGCTGCCCTTCTTCATCATTCTCAACATATCCATTTGCCCTGTCACTCATTCTTGCATCTTCCTTGTGTTCTTTCTTGTCTTCTTTTTCTTGTCCAGGCAACTCACTCTGTCCAGCCAGCTTTTTCTGTGACACCTCAAACATGATCCTCCATCCTTGCTGCTGCAGAACAACTGTTGTGATGTGTCTTGGTCATTGTCCCCTTGATCAGGGCAGTCTTCTCTTGGCCTCTTTATTTTACTCCTTCCTTCTCTCTGCTCAGTTCAAAATGTAGCAGGTAAGACCCTCTTGCTCCCCTATCACTTGGCTTGAATGACATTCTCCTCCACCTTCTGCTCCCTCCTATTGTGTTCAAGCTGTTCGATTCCAATTTCTGAAGGTGACTCTTGTGCCTGGTTAGTCAGACATCCTGCAGGACACAAACCCCCCCCAGATGAGCCCCTACATCAAGTTGCATTATAGCAGCTGGCCTACAGCAGCATTCCTTTCAGAAAGGAATTGATGTTGGTTTGAAAACATTTGTACTGCACTTGGTAGGTTGTTTCAGTAATTATTTACCTTCACCACCGAAAATGGGCATCCTGTGTTAGTGAGAATTTCTGTAGTACCTGATTTCCAGCCCTTGGAATGTTTTCATCTTTAGTCTCCTAGATTTAGGTGCATGTCAGTCAAATTTCTGTCTGTTGTAGCTGTTCACATTCCCTTTCACCATCTCTTTGGTTAAGTAAACAGTATAAGCACCTTGAGTCACTATAAGCATATTGTCCAAACCTCTAATCTTTTGGCTTTAGCTTTCTCTAGTGCTTCAGGCCCAGGGCAGAATCAGGAATTTCAGAAAACCACAACATATCCAGTGACAGTTGTGTTTGTGCTAAATTTCAGAATAACCTGGATTTTCTACTCTGTGTTTCCTTGTTAGTGCAGCAAACATCTCTAATCTCTCTAATTACAGACATTAGAATCTCTCTAATAAGATATTCTTATTAGATCTCATAACCACTGCTTTAAATGGTCAAGCTTGGTTCAGCTGATGAGCTGCAGAGTTGCTGCTTTCTAAGGCAGATTCCTCATCCTGTAAGTCCAGCCTTTTGTTGTCCTGTGGATACCTACAAAACTGCAGTTGTGCCTGTGACTATGCATGGGTTTGCTTATTTGCCAAGCAGTCTGTATTGTTCTGTAACAGTGGTCTGTTCTCTTTGTTATTTGACCCTGCCCCAAATTTTCTACAGTTTGCAGTCTCTAACAGTAGTGGTTTTTAAAGTTTTCTTTCAGTCAGTTAATCAAATACTCAGAGTTAGTCCCTGATTGAGCCAGGAACACATCCTATTGCTTTCTGGACCATTTGGAGATAGTTTGTTTCTAATCTATTTAATATGGGCCCTATTTCTGTGGGATTACTCTAGTTCCCTCACAATAAAACCAGTAAAGCATTTTGTATCGAGTCAAAATACCAAGTGGTCTATGTCAGAAGCCTTACTTTCATCAGTCAAATTTCTAACTTTGTCAGAAAAGGATATCACGATAGTTTGATGAGATTTATTACTCATATACTTGTGATGTTTGGCACCGGTTGTATTATTCCACTTCTTTTAATAGAGTCTCATATTAGCTGCTTTGTTATTCTGTCTGAAATCAAAAGTCTGTCTGGGGTCCTGTGGTAACTTGCTTTGTTCTCTTTCCCCTTTTCTTGGCCTTGGCACCACATTAGCTTTCTTCCATTGCACTGAGACTTCATCAAGCCTTGTGTCAAATCAGCAGGAACAGTCAGAAAGTTGTCCAGACCTGCTAATTTAAACATATTTACTTTCAGCAGCGAGCGTTAGAATGGAAAATATTTCATGGCTATCATATAGTCTGATTATATCATTGGACTAGCAATATTTATTTAACATCTGCTTTGCCTGCAGTACCCTTTACGCATTCACTATCTTCAACAAGCAGTGGACTGGTTTTAATCACCTACTCATATACTTTTTCCTGTTTTTATCTAATTTTTACTTCTGTTTTCACTCCACTGAAAATTTGACTTACCTATTTTTACTGCGGAATTGTTGCTTTTTAAAAGAGTCAGTAAAACATTGTTAACAGTTCCTAATTATCCTTCGTAGTTCTCAGTTTAAATTATTTCTGACAAATCTGTCTTGGCACTTTCTGGCTTTGGTGAACCAATCCTTTTTAAAGTGCCACATTTATCTGTTATTATTTGGGGTGTCATTTCACCTACGTACAAATGTGATGGACACATTTACTTAGGAATAGACACAAATTTAAACTCTTTCAGAATTTCTGGAATTCTGTGTGCCAGATGCACAAATTTTGAGTTAGTAATTTTCTTGGTGTAATTCCTCGGTAGTACCCTCCTATAATTCCTTTTCATTTTGTATTCACATCCCATTTATATCACCGCATTCCTCCATGGCTTTTGTGTTCTGGGCACCTGCTTTTATTCCTCTAGCTCCCTTCTTTTAACTGACCCATATAGCTTAAAACCAGATCAGTCTTGGCTCTTTCTGTCTAAAAATAGCCATCCAGGAAGAGCCTCCTCTGGGTCTAATTGCTGTTATTTTCTCTGTAGACATTTAGGTAATGACTGTGTGTTCTTCTGTGATGTACAGCACCAGGCACTTTGACTGTGCTTCACAAGTAGCTAAAGACATAGTCCATAAAAGACTTAATTGCTTTGATGAATTATTGGCCTGCCTTGGTACAGTGATTCCCACAGGGCAGTACTCCTGCTTTCTTCTCTCCAAAGGCACTGTATTTAAGGAAGGATGTTTCTCATGACACACTTCTGAGCACGATTATAGTAACTGGTCTCTTCTCTTGCTGCAGCTTGCTAAGTTTTCAGAGGACACTCTCAGCAGCTACACAGAGATGGTATCTTCTCAGGTACTATTATTATGAATTGTTTTCTTCCATCTTCACTGCAGAACTTCATGATATCCTTTTCCTTTCTCTTTGATCTCCTGCTTGTTCCTAGACCCTTTCTACTTGTGTCATTGTCCATTGTCACTCATTTGCTGCTTTAATTTGATGTGCATGCAGGCTGCGTGTCTTTCCCCTGTACCTTCCCATGTAAATGCACTCTGTTGACCAGAAATTGAGGGTGACTTTGATACTGAGTCCAGTTGTGCTTTTCTGAATATTGCAAATGGTTTGAAATCAACTGTTTCTGTCCTGAAGAAAGTACCTGTTTGAAGTGCTCCAGTTCCAAGAGTAAAATAAACTCTATGCTGTGTGTCAGAAAGAAGGAAAGTATTTTGCTTGTACCAGAAAAACTTGTTCTTCAAGCCAGAACTAAAGACCAGAGAGGATGGTGTTCAGAACCAACACCAAATGTGAATGAGGACCATGGGCTGTTCAGGCTTTTTGAAAGTCTGATCCTATTTCATTGGCTCCTTAACAAGATTAAGCACATTGCTACTAGTGCTTCCAAAGCTGGGGCAAATAAGCATTCAACAGACCTGTTTCTGGGGGAGGAACTGCATCTGGACACTATAAATTGCATCATCCAGATTAAACAGGTGGGTAGAGGAAAGACACTTTTCTGTCTAATCTGGCGTTAAGATTCCCCTGTCCATATGGAGGCAGATGGACTCCAGGAGAGATTAAAAATCCCTAGATACTACAAGAATCAGTTTGTACCTCATGTCCAATAAACAGAGGATGCCCACACACTTCCTTTGCTGACTGTCTTGTCTTTCTGTGCCAGTTCATTTAGCTGAGATGGCTTTCAGGTGTTAAATGGGAATGACATGAGCTGCCCTTCCTCATTGAAAAGATCTGCTTCTTCTCTTTTGTACCTATAAAACATTTTTACTTATGAGCAACTGATTTAAAGAAGAGCTTTTTTTTTCCCTTCCTGCTGATAGCTCATGATTGTTTTGCGCTCAAGCTTATGGTTGTACTAACCCTTAGAATCTAAGAAATGCGATCTAAGGAGCTTCGGGGTGAAGCACTTTGCAGTGACAACGTTCCAGAGCAGTAAAATAGCACTGTAATGCAAACCTGGTTTTGCTGTTTAGGAGTGCACGGAGGAAAACATACTGCTGTGGTGGACTGACCGCTGCCATCCAGACAGCGGATGGAAACCTTTGAAACAATTTCATGTGCCAACTTGACAATTTCATTCTGCAAAATATCCCCTTCTTTCCATTTATTACCATATAGATCACAATTTATTTGTAATGATGGAGTAGCCAGGGCACTTTGGCTTTATTTCCAGCATTGTCACTGCCTTGGTAAGGAATCATAGTCAAATCATCTCAGCCCTGTGCCTTCATTTACCTAGTCTGCAGCATGGCCTCAAGTCAAGGGGATGTGAGCTACTTTAGGAAAAAGTACTAAGTAGTAACAGCAGATTAACTCAGAATAAAATAGCTTTAGAATGTCTTTCTGTGTTTTTCAGACAGACAAAAGTAGTTTCAGGGAATTCTTAGTTCAGCAGTCAGGCTGTTGGCATCTTCTTGGAGAGGAAAGAAGTGCTTTTCCCTTGAGAATGCCAGCACTGTATCAGTTAACAGGTTCCCATGGAGACTGGTGTTTAACTTACAGTGTATCACTATGTTGAACCTGAAAGCAGGTAATGTCATACACCCTTGTTTTCTTCTTTCCTTCAGCTTTCACTGAATGAGTCTTTAATTGGTTGGTTTCTCTGCTTCCCTCGGCAGGAAATGATTCGCTGTATCTGGAGCCACTTCCTCTGTGTTATGAAAGGCAAATCCCCAACTCTGAGCTTCACGTCCAGCTTGCTCCATAGTCTGGGATCTGTCACTGTGAGTATTGCTGGGCTATCAGAAGGAGGAGCCCTATGTGGATGCTTCATTTACATCATTCATGTTGTCCTTTCCTGAACATAGACTGTTAGCAATCAGTTCACTGTGCTGGAATTAGAAACCCTTCAGGCACCTGCCTTTGTTGAGGAGTTTATAACTGTCTTGTCTTGTCCAAACACCACATTTGCAATGGTTAGAGATACTCTGTGGCATCTAACAGGATGTCTGTATTTTGTAGCTGATCTCATAACCCTTTCTATTCCTTTTCAAGAAGCAGCTGGTTCAGGTTCTGATAAGGTACTAGCTGGTGAAATAGGTTGAGTAGTTGTTTCCTTCTTATGCTTTTCGTGCCTAGTTTTGCAATATAGTGGGACACAATTGGTGTTAGACAACACTTCAGTTGGGCTAAAGCAAGGAATTCTCAGATTTCTTGGAGGGTTATTTGATGCAATAAGAGAAAGGGATGGTGGATAGACTTGTCTATCCTCTCGTGTTTATTAAACTTGCAAGATGTACCACTGTGTGTGAACACAGACATGTTTTCACTGAGATTTTGCTTTCTTGGGGGTTTTGTGGGGTGTTCTAGGTGCTCTGCTGTGTAGACAAGCAAGGGATTCTTTCCTGGCCAAACCCCAGCCCAGAGACTGTTCTGTTCTTCAGTGGGAAGGTGGAACCTCCTCATGATAGCCATGAAGATCTGACTGATGAGCTCTCTACACGGTCCTTCTGCCATCCTGAGATGGAAGATGAGGTGAGTGATGCATAATCCATAATGTGTTTAATCATAGTTTGACTGTCATGCACAGCATGGCATTATAGAGGAGGCTCTTTGCTTGTGGCCGTAATTCTTTGCTTAAAAGATAAAGAAGCAGTGAGGATCCTAAAGCAGCAGTTGAATCAGTAGTGAATCATCTTCAGTCACTGAATCACCTCTGTTCATGTTGTTGGTCTCTTGCAGCCCCATGAAAGAGATGCTTTGCTCTCTGGCCCCCTAGCAGACACAGTCCACATGGCTAGTGAGCAAGAGAGGAACAACTGGTCTGCTGACCCCCCAAAGGCTCCCGAAGCCCATGCCCACCGAAAGCCAAACAGCAGAACTAAACATCCTTCTGGGTCCAATGTGAGTTTTAGCAAGGACACAGAGGGTGGAGAAGATGAACATACACAGGTGAGATATACTGAAGGTGCACACAAACAGACTTTTGTGGAGCTGTAAGACAGACCTAAATATGGAGTCTCCCCTGTTCGTAATTTAATTGGTAATTTCCTGTGGGATTCAAGTCTTGAGCTGTATCCATTGTGACTAACTAGAATTTCTGTCTGTTGGCCCAGGTTGTTGGTGACAGTGAGATGTTGGCTTGCGAGGCTGAAGACTTTGTGTGTGACTACCACCTTGAGATGCTTAGCCTGTCCCAAGACCAGCAGAACCCCTCCTGCATCCAGTTTGATGACTCCAACTGGCATACGCACTTGAATTCCCTCAAACCTCTGGGCCTGAATGTGCTGCTCAATCTCTGCAATGCCAGTGTGACAGAGCGTCTGTGCCGCTTCTCTGACCATCTCTGTAACATTGCCCTCCAGGAAACTCACAATGCTGTGCTGCCTGTTCACGTGCCCTGGGGCCTCTGTGAGCTTGCCAGGCTAATAGGTAAGGAGAAATTGGATGAGCAGACACAGAGAAATCAGAGCTGTCAATAGACAATCCTTAGGGAGCACAAGAAAAATATTTCTCAGTCTTGGTTGTTGAGAAGGTGGAATTGCAGAGCTGACTGCTGTTGTTCAAGTGCCAAAAGTGTCTATTAAAGAGATGGCTTTTGGTGAGCTCTGCCGTTGTAGACCCTATCAAAGGAACAAATCATCAAGGATATTTCAAGCTAGCCCTGACTAGGTTTGGTATTATTCTTGCTTGAGTCTACCACTCTCACCAGGAGACAAAGAATACCTGCTGTTGGACACGTAGCTGCCCTGACTTCGCAGTAATGCTTTACCAGGAGTTTGGCTATAAATTATGTGAGGGACCTCAGCTTGTTTTACAGATGGGAAAACCAGGGTATAGAATTGGTAAGAGATTAGCAGTAACATTAGGAATAAAATCTGAATGCTTTTGAACTCACTTCAGTGCCTGTCCTTCAATGTCACATTTGTTCTCTTCAGTGAACCAAAAGTATGAAGGCTGTAATTACTGATGACATCTTGTCTTTCTGAATGTTTTTTCATCCCAGATTTTGAGCCATCTTGGTGTAAGATGCCGAGTGAGCACAGCTTATCTGCCTGTTGCTGAGGAGATGTCAGAATGAGCGCAGAGTGTGTGGCACAGAAGCAGGAGATAGGACCTTTCTTTTGCTTTTATTAGAGCCTGATTTTTCTCCTTGTATTCACATTTCAGGTTTCACACCAGGTGCTAAAGATCTTTTCAAGCAGGAGAACTATTTGGCCTTGTATCGCTTGCCAAGTGATGAGATGGTTAAGGAAACAATCCTGGGGAAGCTTTCATCCATCACCAAGAGGAGACCACCCCTGAGCCACATGATTAACCTTTTTGTGAAAGACACCACTACCAGTAAGGCTTCCCCTTTCTTTGGGAAACCACTTGGTATTGGAGAATCTTTTCTGCAAGGAGCCTAAAAAGCGTCAGACGGAAGAGTCTGGAATCTCTGTGGGGTGATTGCCTTGCTCTGCTGTGACATACTGAGGGGGAAACTTGGCCCAGCCCTGGCTCACTCCGGGATCATCAATAATTTTCATAAATTGCCTTAGATAGCATATAGTGAACCTATTTTCTGGGAACACATGGCAGTGCAGAACAAGGTGGGGGGTTTATTGGCTTTTGAGTAGATTTCATTATGGTAGGGAAGCTGACACTGTGTAGGGTTGAATATTCCACAGTGTTTTAGCTAGTGATGCTCATCCTTCTGATAACCCAAATAGCTAATAATTGTCTTCATGAGTTGTCTGGTGTGTTGTATTGCATTTCTATGTTGCATACTAATATGAAATCACAGAAATTCTGTGCAAGCTCATGCTGACCATGAATAAACCACCTGAAGTCATGCTGACTTTTCCACTCCTACTCCTTCCTATTCTAATAGGAATAGGCTAGGATGGAAAGGGACACACTGTCAGGCTTAAAGCACCTCAGCAAGATTTAGCAGCTTGTCTGTCAGAACTCTTAGTGTCTTCGTAATACCTTAAATTGACTGATCTTGGCTGTCTGGGTTGACATATGTTCAATATTAAACCAGAAATATGATTATGCAGGCCTGAGATTTAGCAGGTAAATTCTCTTCTCTTGCCCAGTTCTTCTTAAATTTGTATCTTAATCTGGAGAGGAGTTTTTTCCATTTGTCCTGATTGCTGCTGTCTTGCCTTTGTGAACAAGAATTTTTCTGATGCTGAGATTCTTAGTTAATGTTGCCTCATTTCAACTCCTTATCCTCATTTTTAAAGGGTTTAGTTTAAAGGCTGGAGCTCAGACAAATAAGTATGTGACCTGGATTATACTGTCTAGAGTGAGTTCTAGGAGGAATTTTGCTGGTGGGGTTAGTTAACCATTGGAACACCTCTTGTCTCTTGAAACTTCCTAAAATGTGTAAAAGTAGAAACAATGAATGATGCAGGTAACACTGGGTAGAATTAAATGGCTCCGTTCATGCAAAAGAGTCAAACCCTGATGATCATGACTAACCTCTCTCAATACATTGTGAATAAATCTTCAAATCCTCCCACTCCCATGACATGCTGAAGTCAAAGGGAGATAGATCATAAATTCTACAGCTGTAGCAGAAATAGGAGGCAGCTTATCTGTACATTCCCTCGCTATTCCATTGAAATATGTGTCTCGCCATCTGGCAGTGTTCATCCCAAATCCATAGTAACCACATGGAAATGAGGGGCTCACCAGCACTTTCAGTGGAGTGAACTGGCTTGATATGGTCTCTGTCTTCCTTTGCTGTAGCTGCACTCCTCGATTCCTTTTGCTCTGTCTCAAGGCTCAGCTGTAGCAGCTTGGCTCTCCCTGATGAGTCCCAGCAGTCATGAATGGCTAGTCATCCTCCCTGCTCTATTCATTAGTTCTCTCTCTTGTGCCAGAGAAACCCTGGCCTTCAAATTCCTGGTTTAGGAAGAGAAGAGGCTGAGCTCATTTTACTGGCAATGAGAGCTGAATGAACTCCTTCTAGTTCACAGTGTGTGCTGTCACTTAGAATGATTGTTGTGGGGGTTGCTGGTGGTAATGTGAAATGGATTGTGATTGTTGCTGGGCATAAGCATAGCTGTGTCTGTGCGTGTGGTCATCTGTGAGCTCCTGCCCGGTGCCCAAGGCGTTGGATTTGCATGAATCAAGGTGGGAAGGATTAGGTGTTTGTGCAGTAAAATTAACCAGAGCTCTGCACAAGTACTCCTTTGTGTCCCTGAGACAAGCTGCTTCTTTCATTCAGAGCTCCTATTCGTCTTGGAAGTTTGTTATGCTGATAAACTTGGCACATGATGACTATTTATAGCAGAAAGCAGAGAGTTGCTGTATTTTGGAAAATCCTCCGGTGTTTCTGAAGGTCCCTGGCCTGGTTTGTGCAAGTGGATATTCTTGGCTCTGCATTTCTGCAGCCAGCGTGAGCATTTGCAGTCAGCAACAATGCCTGCAAAAAGCCTTTGGGCTCATTTGTCTTGGCAGTAATGTTTTTTTCATTAGATCAGCTTTGAAGCTGTTGGGGGCAAAGTAACAGAGCAGCCGGAGGAGGGAATGTAGACAGAGAAGCCTGCGTGTGTGCAATGTTAATGTGTCACACCAATGAAAGGGAGTAGAGTGAAAGGGAGCAGGACGTGAGGAGGCACAGGCAGCCCTGCACCCTCTCACTTGTAGCCTGAGCCTGGGACCTGCATCACACAAGTGATGCCTTTGAGAAACACTTTTGAACACCTCTGTCTGTGGGAGAAAATGAAAGATTTTAAGTCTATGTTAGTGTTGGAAGACAAAAAAAAAACAGGACAAGCTGTGATGCCCATTGTTTTTCAGTTCGTTCCTGCTCACAACATGAGTTAAGAGTCTCTTATGTTGAACTTTTGACCCATCCTGGTTTAACACATTTTCAGGATTCTTTTTAAAACAGGCTGCTATCTATTGGGTCACCCTGCTAAGTTAGCTTCTGCTACTGGAATGGAAGGCATTCAAGAATAGCTCTCACCCTGTAGATCCATGCCTGGCCTAAAATTGAATGCACTTTCCAGGGTAGGCAGACTTTGATCCCCATAGGCTCATTGCCGGTGCTTGTACTCTCATGGAGAAGCAGCACACAGCTTCTGCACTGTTGGATAAAGGAGCAAGATAATGACCACCTTTTGTAGGAGCAGGATTGTTACACAGTGTTTAGGGAATACTTGCTTTTAACAAGTAAGGGCACAGTTGGTGTGATGTCCCTTTCCTGGGAGCCTGTCTGTGTGATGCTGACTCTGTTCTCCTATACTGCAGGCACTGAGCAGATGTTTTCTCATGGGACAGCTGACATCATCCTTGAGGCCTGCACAGACTTTTGGGATGGTACCGATATCTATCCCCTCTCTGGCTCTGACAGGTGGGCAGCTTTGTCATTTGCTGCATTCCAGGAGCTGCAGATCAATGGCAGAGGGAACCTGGTCTTTGTTAAAACTCCCTTTCCCGATGCTTGCTAAGCTGTTCAATAGAAGGTTCAAGCAGGTTTTGAACATGAGCTGTTTCTGCTTATAGTTAACTGTAATTGTTAATTATAGCGATGTAAGAGATTAGATAGTGACAAGTAATCTGTTAAACTGTAAGACTAATCCACTTCTTATGGTATCTGTTAAAATACCAACCTCTGATCACTGGTCTGTGGAGTACTGTGTAGTAGGACCTGTGTAGAAGTATAAAGGAGTAGGACTGTAATTATATTTGGGTCATGTGCTGGTGGCAGAGATTGTTGTTGTTGTTCAAGACAAATGCCTTGTCTTGTATGAAATGTAAAGTGATCGATTCAGCCTGCTGTTTACAGCTCCACACCAGTCCCACACACTGCATCACACCCTTGTAGTCCTGCTGCAGTATCTGACAGTGTCTGTTGCATTTTCAGTTACCCACTAAACTGCTGTTCCTGTTGGTAGAGCAGGCCAGTCAGGTTTGGTTGCACTGACTAGCAGCACACTGTTTGTTCTTCTAGGTCTACTTACTTCCATGTGCAAGAAAACTCCCACTGGTCCTTTTTGTCATGTTTATCTTCTTATAGCCCATGAAAAATCCCGTGTATAGTTTGATTTCTTACCTCTGTGAGATCGACATACATAAGAAACTTCACACCATTCCAGTGACTGAATGTTAGGAGACTTCACTCCAGGGACCCAGACTCTGAAAGAGGATAGGAGAAAAGTCTGTTACTGCAACTATCTCTGCCATAGATACTACTATCCAAGTTATCAGATCCCTCCTTTGTGTTTATCTCCCTACAGATAAATTCTCTCAGATGAATTAAGCTTCTGCTGTCATGCAATGAATTTCCCTGGAGTCATCTGGCAGCCACATAGAGCACATTATAATCATAAGTGAATTCAAAGAGCACCGTGTTTATACTCATAGTGTTCATACTCATCAGTCTGTCTGATGAGCAAACAGAAATGGCCACCACTGCCCCATTGAAATATGTTTTGTTACCCTGTAATGCCTGCAGCAATAGGCTTTGACTACTCCTCGTGGAATAGAGTTTTCCAAATACCCAGCTGGTGATTTCTACATTGAACTGCAGTGTGTGTTGTCAGAAACAAAGTACACTTCTGTTAACTCTGTCTGCTTTTTGTCTCTTCCATATAGGAAGAAGGTGTTAGATTTCTACCAGCGAGCCTGCCTCTCAGGATACTGTTCTGCCTTTGCGTACAAGCCAATGCATTGTGCCTTGTCCTCCCAGCTCAATGGCAAGTGCATAGAACTGGTGCAGGTCCCTGGGCAGAGTGCTATCTTCACCTGCTGTGACCTCCCCGGGACAACCCCCATCAAACAGAGCAGTCGCAGGAATAGCTGGAGCTCAGATGGTACGTGTCTTCTGTGCTGTCCGTAAACAAGTTCTGCTGCTGGGCCAGGGACTTGCTTTCTGATCAGTCTAGAGCTGTAAGAACATTGTTCAGAAGAGCAGATGGAAATTGAGAGCTGAACATTTCTGAAGTAGTTGCATTTCCAGAGGAAGTCAGGATGAAGCAGCCGGTAGGGATGTTTCTAGTTAAGTTATTCAAGCTTGCAGAGTTCTACTTGTGAGAAGCCTGTGTCTTAAAGCAAGCAGAGGAAAGTCAAGACTTTGAGCTGTTTTGATGCTTGGTTTGCTCTTTGTCTGATGTTATGGCAATGACATACACTGGGTTTTTCAAAGGAAAACAAACATATGGTGGTACATAACTGGTCTCCCGTGGTCGATGTTGTTGCTGTCTCGAGGAAACCGATTCCTTCTAGATGAATCGTACATGTCCTCCAGAACAGCAGTGGAAGCTGGGAAATAAACACATACCATTACATAACTCCAAAAGGCTCTTCTGGAAAACCAATCTGAGTCTTCTGGGAACACCAGTAAATAATGGTGTTTCCAAAGCTGGGAGGCAGCAGTGACCAAGTGTTTTCAAAATACATTTGTATCCCCGCTATAGCAAGCTCTGCAACTGTGAAGTGTTTTATTATTGTCTTCCTCATGCTGCATCCAGCTCCCGTTCACGGGCTGATCTGGTGATGGTGAAGGAACCCTGTCAAAGAACCTTTGCAGGCTCTTTGGGAGTGTCTGCAGTGAGCTGGAGGGAACATGATCCAGTTCCTTTGCATCAGCCCCTCGTACTCTGATACTGCGCTGCCTCAGCTAGACTCACCATGTTGTTTAAGCACAGTATGCTGTTTAAGATGCACACATGAATGTGATGCAGCATTCTTCACCTTCCTGTCCCAGTTCCTTGTGACTGATCCCTATCTTCTGCTTTTTTCCTTTTCATGCTTGCTGGTTCACACTTGTATTCTTGGTTGCTTATGTGGGGATGTCCTGAAACCACTTCTGTGATTGGGTATGCTGGAACAAATGGATCTCTCTCTGTCTTTCCTCCTGCGTATCTGCATGTTTCTGTGTTGTTGTGGTGGCCTGTCCCACCATGTGTACTTTGATGCACACGTGGCCCCTTGTGTCTCATCGTGACTGCGTGTTGTTTGCATGCCTGAAGAAGGGATTGGGGAAGTGATGGAGAAGGAAGACTGTATCCAGGCTCTGAGTGGACAGATCTTCATGGGAATGGTCTCATCTCAGTATCAGGCCCGTCTTGACATTGTCCGCCTCATTGATGGATTGGTAAATGCCTGCATTCGGTTTGTCTACTTCTCCCTGGAAGACGAGCTCAAAAGCAAGGTAAGATGGCTTTGCTGAATGCCCTGAACTTGCATGTCCTTTGGTTGTCTGACTGGAGGGTTTAGCTCTGGCACTACCTAAGGTTAATCTGATTCAGCTAACTAATGGGTCCAGAAGGTACCTACGCTCCAATATGGCATTGGGCTGCAATACCCTGCCTGGAGAGCAACACTGAAATCTTTTGTCTGCTCACCTGCAGGTGTTTGCTGAGAAGATGGGTCTTGAGACCGGCTGGAATTGCCACATATCTTTAACACCCAATGGTGATGTGCCTGGATCTGAGATCCCTCCCTCTAGCCCCAGCCATGCTGGGTCTCTACATGATGACCTACATCAGGGTGAGAACTGTGCCTAAGCCACTTTGCATGCCACATTTCCTGGATAGTTGTTTTAAACCCCTTCTTAGGGTCCTGTGTCCTCAGCAAACACCTGATCCTTCAGATCTTTGAGCATAAAATTGGATGGGCTGAAGGGGGTGTGTGTGCGTGTGAGAGCCTGACATTTATGGCCTTTCTACTCAATCAGTACTGCAGTTGTTGGAAACAAATATCCTCCTGTGCACCAGCTACTAGGATTTTATAAGTGCTCATTAGTGTTTGGGTTCCTGCTAGGCTCTGGTAAAGCCACTGAGGGTCTCTTACCTGTGCATTACACTCTTTTCTTACTTCAGATGGAATTTCTTTACTCTCTTCCTCATCTAGAAGTAGAAAAAGCAGAACAGATAAACTATTGTGTCTCAAAAAAGCAGAGATAGCTCACATATCTACCTCTGAGCAGATTAGTCACCTAAAAATACTGCATTTGAGATGACTGAGTGGGATCCAAGTGTTGCTAACCTAGAAAATCAGGCCTCACATTTCCTGGCTTGTGCAGTGCCATGTGAGTGTGTCATGTGGGTGGCATAGGAGTGGCAGAGGTATGTTTGTGCTTTTTCTTTATGCTGCTTCTCTCTGCTCCAGTTTCTCGAGAAGATGTGGAGGGGCTTCTGCTGATGGAAGAGGAAGTGCACTCAGATCTCATCAGCTTTCAGCCAACAGACAGCGATATTCCCAGCTTCCTCGAGGACTGTAACAGGGTGAGGCCCCCTTTCCCTACACACCTCATGCTGTTATGGTCAGCAGTATCCACTCATTACTCCCAGAGGGAATTCCTCTTCAGAGAAGATCAATTGACTGGTTTGCACTGGGACTCCTGATTCCCACCCACTTCCAATTTGTTATCTAGAGCCTGGGAAGTGTGAGAGTCTCTCCGTTAATCACTTTAGCTGACAGGACTTTGACGTTTAAGAATGGGATATGATCGCATATGAAGTAACATCAAGAGCCACAACTCTCTTTCTGGGTCCCTTTCCCATACCTTGGACAGGGAGTGGGAACAGCCCCACATTCCGTGCAGATACGAGAAACTTTGTCTCTCGTCCGGCTCTGAGCCATGGCTGGTGCTGCCCAGCACTCAACACAGAACAAGCTCGCTCTGCCTCATAAAGAATTCAGCCACGCTCAGCAGAGGTTACAGGAATAACAGAGATAGATGCAGATATTATATAAAAAAAAAATTATTAGGCCTTGTTTTAGAACGCAGGAACCCTTCCCTTGCATTTGAAATAGATCTAGTTGCTGGGAGAAAGCACATGGTCTCTGACTGGATTATCCACACAGGTATCCTTTGAAATCCTTGAGCTAAGGTTTATCATGTTGATCTTATAAAGTCCAAGGGCAAGCACAGAGGGCTTTGCACAACAGTGTGGAACTTTAGCAGAAGACTTCATACAGTGGCTTGGGAAAGGCAGCTTCCATCTGCTGGGACATCAGTTTGTATCTGATCTTGAAGTTGCATAATGCTGGGAGGCCTAATTCTCATTTCAGCAGCTTCCTCTGAAATGCCTCTCCCTCGGATGCACTCCCCTGGCTTAGTCTCTTGTTTCTGTCTTTCAGGCCAAACTCCCACGAGGGATCCACCAGGTGAGACCTCACCTGCAGAACATAGACAATGTGCCTTTGCTGGTGCCACTCTTCACAGACTGCACCCCGGAGAGTAAGTAGCACTGAGTCCCATCCTGTCCTGCTGCTTACAAATACCTTCCCCATCCATTTGCTCTGGCTTACGTGGGTATGGAGATGGGTGAAGGGGAGAGGACAGAGTACAGAAATCAAGAGGGGTCTTTTGATATTGAAGACCCTCTGTTGGTGCCTATGGGGACGCCAGGTGTTAACTTCATGCTAGTGCAGCTGTTCCCTAGCTGCAGACCCGAGCTGAGAGCCACTCCTCTCAATTTGCATTGGTCAGAGACACAAAAGCAAACATCCAGCCACAAACATCCATGTTGCTGCCTTTTATTAAAAAGGCATTATCAGTGTGCTAGGAGACTTTGATCTCTGCTTGCAGCCCGCTGCCTTACATAACTCGGAAATCACTTCCCAGAAGGTTTTTCCTTGGCAGTCACTGTTAACGCCTTCTGGTGATTTGCAGAACTGTTGATTGCAGAGACCCGAAAGCGCTAAATTTGTCTCTCTAAGAGATCCTGTTTTGTCTAAGAAAAGGGCTGAGGCCTTGGCTGGTTAATACCTGTCCACTCTACAGTAAAAACACTAAACATCATTATGATTTAGCATTTAACTGTACCTCTGGGCACAGTTTACAAAGCACCAGTAACAACCAGTTACAGCCCAGTCTGCCTAAGCAGTCGGTGCCCAGTAGATTTCCTCTGTCTTCCTGACAGAAGTAGCAGTTTCCCACTTCGTCTAACCTCTTGCTGTGCTGCAGATCTGGGTGCACTTAGACAAGTTGTTTATACAGGAATCTGCAGAGGGGGGAGGGAGGGTTTTTTTTCCTGGAGCATTCTAGAAAATTCATATGTGCACAGAGCTACAGAAACAGAACCCCATCAAACAGCAGCTTTGATTCCAAGGATCTGAGAGGCTGTTGATAAAAAGATTGATGAAGGCTAGAGGTAGTGCAGGAACAGGGTCTGGCTCTGAGTAGGCCTAAGCGTGACACTGCCTTTGGAGTGGTTTGTTATCATAGAATCATTAGGGATTAGAAGGGACCTTGAAAGATCATCTAGTCCAATCCCCCCACCACAGCAGGATCACCGTTTGTTATGTTCTTACAGTTTCCTTCTGAGTGGCTGCTGAGCTGAGTTCTAAATTGTGCAATTATTTTAGGCTTGAATTATTTAGGTTTATTTAATTTTTGCTATTGTCTAACAAGACCATTTGACACTGAAGCCATCTGTATTCTGTACCCAAGCTCTAGTCTGTACGTACAGCTCTAGTCTGAGAGAGATGTGCTAGATATATAAATCTCTATGTCAGTTGTGCAGATTCAGCTCAGTTCCTAGGAAGCCAGGATACAGGATGCTTGGACTTCAATTAATGAGCTCTTTAATTGTATACTTAGACTTTGGATCTCACTGTAAGCTGCTGCTGATGGGGTAACATTAAAAGATCAAGCTGCTTGTTATCCAAACAGACAGAGGTGTGGGAAGCACTGTATCTGCCTGTGCATAATGACACCAGCAAATGTGTTTCTCCCTCTGTCCCTTTGCAGCCATGTGTGAGATGATCAAGATCATGCAGGAGTATGGGGAGGTTACCTGCTGTCTGGGAAGCTCTGCCAACCTGCGAAATAGCTGCCTCTTCCTGCAAAGTGATATCAGGTGGGGCAGGACCCAGACTCCTCCAGCTGCCCATGCCTTGAGTTTAGCAAGTGCCCAGACACAGGTCCCACCAGATGTATGGATTATGCAGGAGATGCTTAGAATTACTCTGTCCGTTATTAGCTGCATTTAACTCCATAAGGGAGATTTGGGTGGTACTGGATGGGAAGACTGCCTAGGTCCCTTGGTACTCTTGCATGTGAACTGTGCATCAACTGGCATTACAGGTGCTTCTCCCTGGGTGAAAATGCCCTTCTGTACTAGTCAATTTGTTGACCAAACCCGAACATGTTTATTATTTCTCTGAGTAATTAAAAGTCGGGGGAGATTGATCCTAAGTTCATACTGCAGCTCAGAACATCTCTACCAGCAAAGTAGATAGAGGTGGTGTGGCACAGCACAGCACGATTTGACAACCACATTTCAGTGCAGCTCATCTCCTCAGGGATGAGGACTGTCACTAGTGGTTCTGTGTATCCTTGCAGTATAGCACTGGACCCTCTTTACCCATCTCGCTGCTCCTGGGAGACTTTTGGCTATGCCACCAGCACCACCATGACTCACGTCTCCGAAGAGCTCACCCCACTACAGCTCTCAGGGCAGCTCAACAGCCTGCCTTGCTCCATGTCCTTCCGCCAAGAAGAAAGTACCAGCATCATCAGGCTCATAGAGCAGGTAAGGCATCCCCACCTCTAACACTCACCCCTCTGCCCACAGGTCACAAAGACCAAAACAAGTAGCTCATGTGAACATTCTTGAGTTGCCCACAGTAAGCTATCCATGTAAGCTCTGCTCGTGTCTCCTGTCCTTCGTTCAGGAAGCACAGAATTCTTTCTACCTGCTGCCAGCCCAAGGGTTGTGAGCATGGTTTGGGAATGATGCCTTGTGGCAACAGAGCAGGAATATTGTTCAACTGGATAAACTACAAACTCAGAGATCCCTCACCAGGCAACAATGCAGTGCTAGGAAGAAGTGTTATCCCAGCACTGTGGGTTGACTCTGGACCCCTTTTGCCAGGAGCTTAAGCCAAGAGTTTTAAACATACACACCCCTTGGCTTAATTCTGCCTTTCCTTCACAACCTCTACACTTCAGAGAGAGACCTTCCCCTTCTGCTCACAATGCATCCAGATCCTCTTCCCTCCCACTTCCCCTGCAGGCCACACGTCCTGCCCCTGCCTGCCAGTAATTGCTCTTGGCTGAGAACTGCTCCCATCCCAGCGAAGGCTCTGAGGGCTTGTGCTTCCTTCCAGGCCAGGCATGCAACCTACGGGATCCGCAAGTGTTTCCTCTTCCTGCTGCAGTGCCAACTGACCTTGGTTGTCATTCAGGTGAGTCCAGGCCTGGCTGGGGACAGCATTAACAGAGGACAGAAGTGCTGCCATGGCTGTGGATGGCTGCAGTGGGACAGCTTTGCAAGAGAGGAAAGTGGCCTTCAGTTGGCTTTACACAGCACGTTTGGGGAAGTTGCAAATGGGGACTCTGATCTCAGCCTGTGTTGACCCTTCTCCCTGACTCCACTACGGGGTTCTTTTTAAACCCTGTTTCCCTGGAGAAGTGCATCCTGTACAGCACCTGCCCCAACAGCCTGGGACACTGGGATGAGCTGTGCAATGTCAGCTTAGTTACAGCTCATCCCAGTGTTTTGGGGAAGACAGTGATATCGTGGGTGACAAAACTGTGCTGACACTGCTCATGCTCTTCATTCTTGTTTGTTCTTGTCCAGTTCCTTTCCTGCCTGGTGCAGCTTCCTCCCATCCTCAGTACCACAGACATTGTGTGGCTCTCCTGTTTCTGCTACCCACTGCTCAGGTAAGTCTATCAGACAGGGTGCAATCTCCCACCTCCCAATCACAGGATGCACAGACCAATCCCCCAGCGTCACTATGTCCACGTGAAAAGAAAGCTGACATCCCCTGTAGCATGCTAAGAAAGCTGCCAGGATGCTTCGAATTACCTGCTTTAACAAGGTGCTTGGAAACAGACAGGATTTGTATGTGGCTCTGTTAGCTCCACCTGCTGTCAGCTTGAACTTGCAGATGAAAAACATCTAATCCTGATATGGTTGCACTGACTGGAGTGTGATGGGCAGCCTAGAATGTCAGGCAGAGGCCAATGTACCGAGACTGGGTTGTTCTCCATCATATGTTTGAAGATCACCTCCCTTTTCTCTCTGCATCTGCCATGAATGACACTTTTAGAGCCTCTACTTAAGTGCCAATGTTCCAGGCAGCCTGAGGCACTTATTTGGGTTCAAATGTCAGACACAGACAAAAAAAACCCCAATGGTTCTACTACCTGAAGTAGTTACTGAGACTTACCTTTCTGCAGCATCTCGCTCCTGGGCAAGCCTCCCCACAGCTCCATCATGACCATGGCAACAGGAAAAAACTTGACTTCCATTCCCAAGAAGGTAGGTGGCCCATCAGATTTAGATGGTTCACACATCTTTTTCTTCTCCATTGTTGCAGCATTGGTGCATAGCTGAGGCCCTGTACTTCCCAGCTCACTTAGTAAATGGATCCGTGGCATGAGCCATGCTTCCCCAAAGCCTGGTATGGAGAGGAAGGGAGTCCCTCAGTGCCACCAGGCCCACAGGGCAGATCCACAGCTCAGCATCTCACTTGTTTTACAGCTTGTCTTTTGCAGCTGCTGATGCCCTGATGGTTCACGCAGGGGGAGGCTGGGCCAGCAACATGCCCACGTCACTCTCCTGCCTCTCCCTTATCCACAGACTCAGCACTACTTCCTGTTCTGCTTCCTGCTGAAATTCAGCCTGACCATCTGCTCCTGCCTCATCTGCTTTGGGTTCACACTGCATGAGTCCTGCAAAGAGGTGAACACTACCAGCCTGAACCTCACTGCCTGCTCCTCCATCATGTTGCACAGGTGAGGAACTGAGCCTGGCACAACCCCTTGCCCTGTAGGGCCTGGGACTCTTACCCTTCCCAAGTAGAACTGATTCCCCTCTAACAAACTTCAGACTCTTGCATGATCCAGCTGTAACAGCTATGCAGAGGGCTGGGAGGTCTCCCTATAGCCTTGACAGTTGTGTCTTTGCTCACTGTTATCTCCTGGTACTAGAACAGCCTGTCTCCAAACTTACACTTAGTTCTTTCAGGTATCAGTGAAGGACATGGCCCTGGTGGGAATAGGCCAGGGAGTAAGTGGTCAGTTGTTGACGTCTTTCCTGTGTTCTCACTTACCAGCAATGCTGATGGTGCTCCTGACTGGTTTGGGACATTTTCCAATGCTCTTCTTGTAGCCCAGAAGCTCACAGCTGGCCTGATTGTTTTACACACAGGTAAGGTTCCTAGACCCCTGCCATCCATCTTTTGCCTCTCTTCGCCCCCTGTGCCAGAGCAGTAGCTCCCTGGTACAGACACTGCAGTAAATCAACAACAGCAGTGCCTTTCTAGCTGATTCTGCTTCCTGTGAGCCTGGTGAAGTGCTGATTCCCTTCAGTCACACCAGAAAGGCAACAGCCCTCCTTGTCTTCTTCCAAATCAGCTAGCAGCATCCTGCTGCTCTCCAAAAGTGTACCCTGCTTCAGGAGTCCTCATACACCTAGTGCTTTTTTTTGAAAGCACATTATTTCCTCTCTCCAAACAACACTGATACAGCTCTACCTACCTCTGTGCTGGAAGCCTTTTTAACTCCTCTGGAGGGGCAGGGAGCCAGCTTCTTGCTGACCCTCAACACCTGCATGTGTTCACCTGGCAGAGTAGGTCCAGCTGCTCTCTGATTCTCTTAAAGGGTCTGTGCTCCCTTTCCATCCTGTCACGTGGTGCAGTGCACTGTATGCTGAGATGTACAGGGTGACCAGGCCAACAGAAACGCTTCTCAGTTTTGGGAGGGAGTATTGTGCATCCCAGTTCTGTGTCCTTCAGAGCACTGAGGTTGGGCAGGGATGTCCTGCCTGGCAGGTGGGAAACACTGTTTTGAAGAGCCCAAGCAAAAGTTGAGTAAATGCAGTGGCCTGTGCAGACACCTCTGGGTCTCTAGCTAAATATTTTCCTCTGGGGGAGGTTTCCACTGGTGCAGGCCTGAAGTCACCCGGCAACAACTTCTCCTAGTTCTGGTCCTTTGCCTGATGTGTTTTAGCACACCAGGCTATGACCCAGCTGTGGCATCTCCACAGTGAGTAGCCCTGAGTAGTGCTACTACTGCACCCCCCCTGCCCTGCCTCTCTGGGGACACAGAATTGCTCTGGGGAGTCTGGGCTGAAAGGACCTTAAATGAGAGATTGGTTTCAGGGATACAAACCCATGTCCCTTTGTAGTGATAGTGTTGGGTAAAGTGTTGTAGCTGTGTGTGGTGCTCAGTAGCCCCGTCTTCCATCCGTCCCCACAGTGTTTATATCCATCACCCACGTCCATCGCACCAAGCCATTGTGGAAGAAGAGCCCTCTCTCCAACCGGTGGTGGACGCTCACTGTGGTTGTTGTGTGAGTATCCCCAGCCCTGATGGGGCACTCCAGGACCCCAAACCTGCTCCAGCATCATCTACAGGTCCTGTGAAGCTTCTTAGCTCTGCTGAGATTTGCTGTATCTGTTCCTGAACTTAGGTTGTTGGGACAAGTGGCCCAGACTGTGCTGGACCTGAAATTCTGGGAAAACCTCAATTCTTCATTGACCTTTAACCACGTTTCCATCTCCCCTGTCTCATGGCTCCTGGGTTTTCTTTCCTTGGTCCTGGTGGTTATCATCAATGAGATTGTCAAACTGCATGAAATCAGGTACGAGGGTTACATGGAAGATTGGCAGAAAGAGCTGGAGCCTCCATGCAGCCTGGCCTTGAGCTGCAGAAAAATGATGCACAAGGGAGCAGGGTGGGGAATGAAAAGGAAAGGATGACTTGGTTATGTGAATCACCTGGTTATTGTGTGCAAGCTTATGTTCCACTTCCCCAAGAGGAAGTGCAAGGCAGGAAAGAGGGTCAGGGAAGGGCAGTGGCAGTGATTGGGTGCAGGAAGGAAGACCAAAATTTCCTTATCTCAAACCAGTGAGAGGGACACAGCCAAGGTCTATGAAATACCAGTATGGAATTGGGGAGGACTGTTCTCTCCGTCTCGTCCCACGAGGACAGAGAGGCATTGAATCACAGCAGGGGAAACAGTTCTTCACACAGAGCCTGGACTGTGGGACTCATTTTATTAATGGGAAGTGGCTGAAGCCAAGAATCAGTAGCAAGCAAAGTGACTGGCTGTTCTTCCTAGCACAGGGAGCAGCCAGAGCTGGGAGTTAATGCTAACAAGTGTTAATTCAGGAAATGGGTTGGTGAGGAAAAGCAGTGGGGGTTACTAGAAACCCAGATGGAGAGCTGTCTCTGTTCCTGGGGAGGTTTTTTGGACCTTTCCCCATTGTATCTGGTGGCTCTGAAGATGGGATTTGGCTGGATGGGGTGGGACTGAGACCATGGGTTGCTCTCTGGATTTGATTCCATTTCCAGGGTACCACGGGGCCCAGGCCAGGGGCTGCCCTGCTTCTTGGGACTCAGGAGCAGCAGCGAGGCAGCCCTGCTTGCCTTTCACCCCTCCACATGCTGACTCTCTGCTTTCATCTGCTTCTCTAGGGTCCGGGTCCGTTACCAAAAGAGGCAGAAATTGCAGTTTGAAACAAAGCTGGGGATGAATTCACCATTTTAAATGCTCTCAGCTCAAGTTCCCTGGAGCCAGGGCCATCCAGCCACATCCTCCTGCACAGGACAGTGGCTGCACCAAAGGCTCGGGAAGTTTTGCCTCACACATGCAAACCAGCTCCTCGCAAAACTACATCAGCATCTTCCAGAGGCCCCCAGGTAGGGCACTACTCTGGGGAGCCCTCCTGCAGGTAACGCAGCCCCTCCCTGGCCCGCTGGGTACGCTGCAGGGATCCTGCCTGCAAGCTCTGATGGCTGTTCCAGCTACTCTTCCTTTATTTATTTATTACTAGAGATTTTTGTTAGTGTCATGGTGATGCTGAGATGAAGTGACTCCTTCCCTCTGCGTGAGCAGATGGGTTTCCTGGAGCTGGCAGGAGGATCTGGAGACAGCAGGGGAGAGACGTAGGGCTGCTGAAGCAAGAGATTGCTGTTGAAACCCATTTTGTTTCTCCATCTCCATGTGCTCTCCTAGATGACACGTGTGTGTGCCCTCACCCACCTCCCTGGCTCTGTGTCTTGGGGCGAAAGAGCCATGTTTCTTGCAGCTCCAGGAATGCCAGGTGGGGACTAGAGCTCTCGTTCCCAAGGGGTCACTGGGATGGCGCTCTGGTAGGGTGCTGGAAAGGCCCCTGCAGTGGCCATGCTGGGCCAGGCCTGCCCTCTAGTGTTGATGCCGTAGCCACAGGTCAGCTATTGAGTGATTCAACAGAAGAGAGAGAGAGACAGCTTTAGGAAATGTTGCGTTTGGCCCTAGTGATGGGGAGTAGAGGAGTCAGGAGAGCAGCACTGCCTGCAGGGAGTCAGTGGGCTCAACTTCCACCAGTCCTTTTGTGCTTTAACAAGCCCCAGAGAGGTTTATAACTGTCCTTGGTTCTGCGATTGGGATTGCTGTTCTGCTTCCGGAAAGAGCTGCTTGAGAGGCCACAACCTAGGACCTGTGATCCTGCCCTGGAGGGAGAGGATGTCTTTCTATGCAGGATGCTCGCAGCTCATAGTTTTGACTGACAGAGAACTGGTATACAGCTTCTTTCCCAGAACTGGGATTGCACTGCCTCCAGTACTGTCTGTCCAAGGCATGGGGAAACCCCCTCATCAGTACTTTCTGTGGGATTGTTTGGAAGTCTCTCCCCTCCCTGCTGCTGCCCTCATGGCAGCTCCTTGTCTTTAATTTGAGTGGGGGAACCTTTCCCAAAAGGCTGCTGCACACAGTGGTTTGCCCCAGTGCAGCACACATGTTCCTGAGCTCTGAATAGACCCCAGCTGTACTGGGAACACTGGTGCTGTTGTGGGCTGACAGTCGAGTGCCGCACAGGAGCACACAGGCTTAGCTACTGGAATATTTGCAGCTCATAGAGATGTTGACACTCTTCCTAGTTCTAAGAACTAGCTAAAGCTGGTTAAGTTCTGTCAATGGTTTTGCTCCCAATGTTAACACTACAGTGTAGGGCTGTTGCTTCCCCTCTGGTACCTAAGTCTACCCAACACTGCTGGTCCTTCCCTGGCAGGCAGGGAGCTGGCTGCGAATCCCCAGGCTCTGTCCTGCTGCTCCACGTTGTCTTCCTTACACTTCACCATAACCAGGGCATGCACGTGGCTGCATGTCTCTAAGCAATACCCTCCTCCCTGCTGTGGGACTTGTAGGAGAACAAAGTATGGCACAGCCAGCCCCGAAGCTCTGGGGACAGAGGATGCTGGAGGGGAGCAGCTGGAGGCATTCAGAGGCCTGGATGGGGTTCTTGCAGCTAGAGAGCAGTTGTTTAGGTTCCATGCTGCTGGCAGGGTTGCCTGGGAGCAGCAGCTCATTGGGACCTGCAGACTACTCCCTGCAAGGCAGCAGCACCCAGCCCCTCCTGCCCCACTTCACCAGATACGCTTCCCTCTACTCAGGCTGCATCTTTCTCACTCAGATCATGAAACTTCAGGTCTAGATCAGTTACTGGAGAAATCAGCTTGTCCTGGTGTTGGGATGGCTGGGGACATGGTCTCAGCTGTGAGCTGGAGTCAGGCAGGCAGCACTGAGCTGCTTCCTGCTGTTTCTGCAGAGCAACACCCCCGAGCCTTTGGCTTGTGCCTTGTGCTGCCAACTGCTGTGGGTGATAAAAAGCAGCAGATACCAGAGCTTCCTGCCGGCCACACCTTCCTCTGAAGGAGGAACCTCCAAGGTTTCCTTCTCTGGCTGATCACAGATGTTTATTTTCCTGCATCCTCCTTCCCTGCTAGACTCGGCGGGAGCCGAGGTGCATGAATGGAGCCTTTTGGATGGCCTCATCAACACCACCCTTCCCAAGGGGCTGAGGGTCAGGGTGCACGGCTTCAGAATGAAATTTCCTACATGGAGATGTTTTTAAGTGGTGTATATTTTCTATTAAATTTTTTGGATGTATGTAAAAATACCGAATTTGTATGAAAACTTGTACATTGTATTAAAGAACAAAGAACTGAATGCAGACCCTCAGGCATCCAGTGTTTGGACAGCAATAAATGATTGTCCTGGATAACGCACTTTGAGAGTGGGAGGGAGTTTGCACCCAGCACAACGAGGAGGTAGGACTGTGCAACTCTTCTTGGTGTAGGAGTTACCTGCTCATCTATTGTGGGAACACAGCTCCACAGCTTGATGCTCCTGGAACCCATTCCTGGCACTTTTTCCCCACTTCCTACTCACCTTTGGGCAAGTCTCTCCAGCTCTGACTGGCCCTTCTTAAAGACTAACAGCCACTCCTGGCTCCCAGGTGCTGCTCTGGTCACAACTGCTGGTTTGAAGGTCTCCATGAAAGGTTAGGGACTGGCACATACAGGGACTGGGACAGGCACAGTGAGCACTGGAGAAAAGCCATGTGATGAGGTGAGGAGGCCAGAGCTCTTGTTCTGAGCACAGCTGGGGTCATTGTGGCCACACTCAGATCACCAAGGAGAAAGCAGGAGATATTTGCCTGGCAGTGGGGCTGAGGCTTCAGATGTGCCCAAAGCAAGGCAGGGGGGCACTGGAAGGCAGTGCTGATCTCAGCGCTCGCTCTGACCGTTATCCTCGCTGGAGGTGACAGCAGGACTTTAACCAGGGGAGATTATCTGAAGAAACACAGATCTTAAGCACTTGCAGGATAAAGATGATCCTCAATGAACTTCGAGTGGGCATCAAGCTTGTTGCTGTGACACAAAGGACACAACTAGGCAAAACTATCAAAAGGGTAAAATCTGCCCCGCTGTTTAATAGAATTTAGTCTTAATGGATGTTAGTGGAAAAACAAAACACGATTAACACAAACAGAGCAGATGGTTTCAAATCTGTTGTCAGTCTGGTGATTACACGGGCTATTTTTTCCCTCCTCAATGTCTTGCTGCACGCAGCAGGTGCAGCGGGGTCAGCAGTCCCAGTTGCAGTGTACATAACTTACACACCATACAGTAGCTTCAAAATAGAGATTTAGAGCTTAAAAAATATGCTTTCTTCTGCAAAATCCCAATGGTTCATTCCCTTATGGACAACGAGAGCAGCATAGTGCTGCCCTCAGGTGGCTCAGACAGCGACAGCTCCATGCCAGTGTCTCATCCCTGACCCCAGAGCACAAAGTCTTGCCGTTCTGGTTAGTAAATATATAGAATAAAACGTATTTAAAATATATACATTGGCCTTTAAAAAACACCAAGACATTTACAGTTTATCAACATTGAAAAAAAAAAAACCAACCCTGGGCTTGTTCCAGGGTGACTCGTGACAGTAAAAATCAGCTGTAAAAGGTTTCCACAAACCTTTTGATAAAGTGCCACCGGCTGTAGCTGTTTAAAACAATCGGGTCCACACCGCAGCCCTGGCCTGTCCGACACAGTCACGTAGGTACACTCGATGCATCGTGAAATCCCAGCAACCAACTCGCCAGTAGAGAAGTGTCTCAACCGCCTCAAACTGACCTCAAGTCCCAGCCAACAATACAAACTGATTTATTGCTTTTCAGGGCTTTTTCATTTGCTTTTCAGCCTAGAAGCCAGGCTGGCACCTCCCACCCGCTGCAGTGAGTGGGACCACTGCAACATCCAGGGCTCGGTCCTTGACCAGTCACAAACTCCCAAAGGCAATGGGAAGCAACTGCCTCTTCAGCTGCCTTCTCTTTCTGCAGTTTGGTTTTGCATCGGTGATCTTTGAATCTGTTTTTAAAAAGGAGGGGATATGTGGATTATTTTTCCCTTTGTTTGGAATTTTTGTCGTGAACGGCACTTCAGTACAATCTTAGGTTCCCTTCTGGAGCTCCGATGCTTTCATTTGCTTGGCATGCCGAGCGCAAGCCAAGTTTGGGGCTCTTGGACATATTTAGCCATGCACTACTGAACAGATCCTGCTACAGAAATCTGTCTTCCAGCTATGCAGCCGCTCCTGCCGCTCGGATGCAATGAGCTATCGCTGCCGTTCCCCTGCTGCAGCCATGGGGCCGTGACCGCATCCTGCCCGGGCGCACAGAAGCTGTTGCTGAGCTGGATTCACCCAGTGCACACAGGGTCACCCCTCCCGCTGGGGTTTAGTGCTGCGAGGAAGCGTCTTGTGGAGTCTCAAATGCTGCTACTGTTTAACCACGCTCATGGCGGAGTCTGGGCCAGCAGCTTGCTGCAGGGAAGAGGGGAATGGAACCATATTCTCCCAAAAAAAGGGATAGAGGAGAGGAAAAGGAAAACAGCACAAACCATGCTGCTTCTTCACCTGGGCAGCATCCAGGTTGGGGGTTGCTGTGTTGGCACAGGGCACCATCCGTTTAGCGTCAGGATCCAGCTGGACTGGCCTTCGGTACTGCTGTCACCATCCTCCTTGCTCTGGGGAAGGGGCGGGTAAAAGCCCCACATCCCGCAGAGCTGCAGCGGAGCATTCGCAGCTTCACAGGCTGTACCAGCCCCATCTCGAGGGGTCTGTGGGGTCCCACTGGAGGGATTTCGATCCACTCGCATTACACGCTGCCTGACGCTGATGCGTTTGGAAAAGCAACAAATAAAGCAGAAAGGTTCCTCCTCACCCCGCAATTGCCAAATAGTGACAAACCCCGACTCCTTTGAGCTGCTGTCAGGCCTTGCCGGGGCTGGGATCTGCTCAGAAAATAGCCAGCTTGGTGGCGGCTGCCAGGGGAGGTCTTTCCTCTGACACATTGTTGGCGGGGGATAAATAATCAGAGGCAGGACTCAGCAACCTAGTGAGGAAAGAGAAAGGTCCCTTGTGGAGGCTCTGTGGCTCTGTGCAAGGGAGTGAGGGCTTCTCCATGGCCTCCAGGACTGTGTGTGCAGCCTCTCTGAGCTCTCATGCTGCTGTCAGTCTGGTGGGAAATGCCTGACCCCCTCAGAAAGGAGCCTGTGGCCACACTGGCAAGAGTGATCCGGAGCCAGGGGTGAGCAAGGAGGGGCAGCTGCGTTCCCAGCCACAGAGCAAAGTGCAGGCAGGGATCTGGAGACTCCACTTGGTGCCCGATCTGCTCTGCCCCATCATGAGGGGCACTGGTGGAGGAGCTGGCGGTGGGGAGGGGAAGAAGGGATCGCGCCTCAGTCCAGCATCGCATCCAACTGGTCGGCCAAGTCATCGAACATGTTGCTGATGTCTTCCAGAATGTTCTTCGTGGAGTGTACGGCCACAGGGTGGCTGGAGAGGAGAGGGAGAGTGTCAGAACAGACTCTCCCAAGGCTTGAGCTGCTGATGGGGTGGGTAGGGCTAGTCAGGCTGGACCTGACCCTCTCAGTGGTGGCTGGAGCTCAGCAGACAGCAGGACTCAAGCCTGTGTGCCCTGATGTGGTACAGGGACATGCCCTTCACCTGCCCATGCTGGGGGCTTCCCAGTTCCACCTTGAGTTGCCCAGGCCCAGGGTTTCCCTCACCCCCAGCACCATCTCACCTCTCTGCTTCCTCCTCCACTGTGATCTTCTTCTCAGCCACCTGTAGCGCGGAGGCCAGGCTGGAGTTGGTCTGTTCCAGCCGTTGCTGGGTCAGGGTGCCTCCTGGGGCAGCAGCCACAGGCTTTGCCAAGACCTTGCTGCCCCCTTCCAGTGTCAGTGAGCCAGGACTGGCCAGGGACCCGATAACATCTGGCACCGCCTCAGCAGCTGCCCAGGGAGCAACAGTGTGGCGGGAAGGCTGCAGAACCTGCTGGTAGATGGTCTTGGGCCCAGAGAACACCAGCTTGGTGGACGCCACAGAGGTGTGCTTGGCAGAGACATCTGCAAAGCAAGGGGACTTGTGGCACATGGTGGCACACGTCCTCCTCACCTCCCAAACCAACCCAGGAGGGAGCCTCAGGCCCCACCACCTCTGGAGTACCCCCCTGAGCCCACGTACCTGGAGTGGGTGTCCTCACCACAGCAGTGCTGAGCAGCTCTGAGGGGCTGGGGGCTTTGGTGGGACTTGGTGCCTTCTTGATGCCCTTCTCCAGTGACAAGATGCTTTTCTCTATCTCAGCGATCCTGAACTCCACACTGTCATCATCGAAGGCATCCCCGGCCAGCTCGACCCGCGGTGCTGGTGCTGACACAGTGGGGCCCGTGATGCTCACTGCCTGCGACTGGGCATACTGGGGTGTGGGACTGGCCCCCACCTCTGCCTGCCCTGCCATGCTGAACGCCTTCAGCACCGTCTGCAGTGGCTCCCGCTCCCTGAAACGTGGCCGGCGCTTCACCGTGTCTGACTCGGTGAGGTTGAACTCCGGCACTGGCGGCTCCTTGGCAGCAGCAGGAGCCGCCGGCTCCTTCCCAGCAGGTTCTGTTGGCTGGGAACTGGGGTCTGTGTCTGACACAGCAGCCTCAGCCTTGGGGTGCCCAGTGGGCTTTGGCCGCTGTTTGATGGTTAAGTTGCCTTCTTCTGCAAAGGGGATGCACTCGCTGGAGCTGTTCTGGGAGGATGAGGAGGAGACCTCTGGCTTGGCCTCCTCCTCTGTGTCAGAGCAGGCATTCTCCTGCCCGCCCTGCGCGGCCACCTCTGTCATGGGAGCGCTGGGCTCGCTCACTGTCCGTCTGCGGGGTTTGCTGCTCTCAAAGGGGTCCCTGCTGGTGTCAGAAGCCATGCCACTGCTGGAGTCACCACCACTGCAGGACTCATCGCACACATCTGCCCTGGGGAGACGGTCCTGAACCAAGTGCAGCGGTTTGGGGGCCAGAAGGGGCTTGGGCGGACTCAGCCCTGGTGTCCCTTCCAGTGCCGCCGCCAGGCTTTTCACTGTCCTGCCATGACCGGTGTCACTGGGGCTGGCACCTGCATCAGCCACGTCCTGAGGGGCTGCGGGCTGCCGCTTGGGCAGCTGCTCACTCTCTGCCTCAGCTGAGAGGGAACTGGAGACCGAGCTGAGGCGCTTGGGAGGTGGCGGTGGGGGCCCCTTGCGCTTCGCCCGGATGGCAAAGGACTGGCTGCGGGTCACCTTGGCATCCGTCTGCAGGCAGGCCCGTGGCATCTGGCTGCGGCCCGGCCGCCGGGTCAGCGTGGCATAAGAGCCCAGGGTGCTGCTGGGTGCCCCCTCCTCCTCCTCGTGCTCCCCGTCCGACAGCGCGTAGCGGTTCAGGCTGTGTGAGCGCTTCTTGTGCTTGACGCCTTCGCCCCCACCCTGCTGCACCCCGGCTGTGGGTGCCGGGGCGGGCGGCTCTGCGGGGCCACACTGGCTGTGCAGGTAGGAAAAGCCTTTCTGGGCCGATACCTGGAGGCTGCTCTTCTGTCCGGGGGAGACAGCAGGGAACGAGTGTGCTGAGGTCTTGGGCTGCTCCACTCCCAGGTGGGAAGGGACCGTTGGGGATTTCAGGGAGACATGTGGGTACATGAAGACATATGGGGCTGTCCCCTTACTGGGGGTTTGGGGTGGGGTACAGGGGGTGTCTGCTGGTGTCCCAGCACCTTTCTGAGCTGCTGGCCGGGTGTACTGGTCCATGCCTTCGGGCAAGTTCCTCTCCTTGAGAGGGCTGCTGCTGGTAAAGCCATTCAGCCCCTCGGGGGAGACGAGATTCCCATAGGGCTCAGGACTGGGCTGGCCGGGCAGGCTGGCCGGGCTCTCCTTGCTGCGGGGCGGTGCACAGGACTGGCCACTGCTGCTGCTGCTCTCCCCACTGCCCAGACTCTCCTGCGATGGGCTGGAAAGGCACCGGGACAGCACATTGTCCTGCGAGTGGCCCGAGCCCCGGGACCGCACCCCAATGCTCTCCTGGCTCCGTGACATCCCCTGGCTGCTCTTGATGCCCAGCGTGTCGTGACAGCTGTTGGACATGGCCGTCTGCAGCTCATAGCTGAGCTCACTGTCCTGGAAGGTTGTCATTTTGGGGGTGTGTGGGGACTGGCACTCCCCATTCTCCAACGACTCGATAGTGACAATGTCCAGGGCACCGGGGACTTTGCGTCTTGCCAGAGTTGCTTCTGCTTGGTTGAGGCTTTTGCGGAGGTCTCTGAGCTTCTTGACAGCCAACATGATCTTCTTCTGGTGGCCTGTGGGAAGGTTGCAACAGGAAAGGGGTGTCAGGTCAGCTCTGGCCCCCAAGGCCTTTGTTTCCTGGCCAAGAAGAGCCCCGGTCACATCACCAACCAGGTCAAAGGCCTCTGGGTTACCCACACACTGACTACAGGAGGAGACAAACCATGGCTGGCATCCACCTGGCTCAGCCTGGCTCCAGCCTGCCAATGGGAGTCCTTAGGGCCAGCCATGAACTGCCCTTTCCAGGTGCTCAGGATGTGTCTGCGCCCCTAGAAAGGGATGTGGGGACCTGGGTGGGCAACTTGGCTGCCCTGGGCCACCTCAGCACAGTGGCAAGGACTCACCCAGCTTGTTGATGCCGATCTCCTGCAGATCCTCCCATGTCAGGTCTGTCACGATGGTGATGGAATCATAACCATTGTTGACCAACTTTTTGTGGTACTGGGGCAAACCAATGGCACTGAGCCAGTCCATCAGGTCAGCCTTCAGAGAGCACAGAGACACTGCCGTGAGCATCAGGACATAGGCAGCACCCTCAGCCTCCCCCTCCCCACTCCTGGTCAGGACACTGCATTTTCATTCCCTGGAGTCTGCATTACCACAGGCCCTTGCAGCAGTTTTACTTAACAGACCCCACCCCAGCTCTGAGAAAAGACCTCAGGACCAAATGGTGCTGGCCCAAAGCCCAGTACCAGAGACTCACTGGGATGTAGTTGGGCAGCCACTCGGCGATGCTGAGCTGCCCGATCTCAGTGGAGATCTTCTTCCTATGACCTGGCTTGGTCACACCGATGGCCGTCAGATCCTGGTGTGAGCAGAGCGGGGCTGTGGTCAGTAGCAGTACAGTGGGTACCTGGGTGGTGCTGGCTGGGGTGGGGATGGACCTGCCTTACCTCTGGGGTCATGCGGCTAATGGTGGGGACATCGTAGCCAGCATTGAGGAAGTTGGCAGTGTACGACTCCAGCTGGAACTCCCTCAGCCAGTTGTAAATGGCTTCTGCATCCTAGGGGGAGAACAGGGTACCGGCAGCCCATGAAGGTGGCTGCGAGGGCTGGAAGGACCTGGCTGTTCAACACAAGGCAACAGGATCTTCTTTCCAAGACCCACCCATCCCCACTGTCCTCAAGACCTAGTCCCCTGTGCAGTCTCCTAGTGCAGGACCATAAACATGACCCTCTCACTCAGCACCCCAAGTCCCCAGCTGTCCCAGTTACCTTTCCCTCGAGAAGCTGCTCAGGCCGCAAGAACTGGTGGGAGAAGACCCTGTCTCCAGGGGGACAGCTACTTGGGGTCTGGTGGCCAGGTGGCCCTGGCAGAGAGGAGAGAGAAGTGTCACAAGGACAACTTTAGCATTGATCAGCCCCCAGGATGGGAGGACAACTGCTCCCAAGGGCCCCTGGAGCTGTGACATCCCTCACCTGCTGTGGGGGTCAACAGTCCATTGCGCGGCTCTGATCCCAAAAGCTGCTGCTGAAGGTCGTCGCTGGCGGAGGGCAGTGGCTGGGGGAGAGGAGGAGTGAGTGGAGAAGGGAATCCCCTCTGGAAATAATCCCTGTCACCCCCACCCGGGAGTGAAGCGGGGTCCCCACACTGGGCTGCTGGGTACAGCTTCAGTCAGTGAAGGGCTGGTCCCCAACAAGAGATCTGAGCAGGACTTGGCCCAGGGCCCTTTTCTTCTTCTCGGATGAGAGTGGAGCTGCTGCGTAGTACCAAGCACAGCCTCCAGCTCCACTCTGCTGGGCTGGCTGTGCTCTGGGGGGGGGCAAATGGAGACCCCCCAGGAGCATCTCCCTGCTGAGTTCTGGCAGCAAATGGGTGTTTGGTGGAAGATGCTCCTCCTGCCACCCCTCCTTTGCTAGGAGGTGCAGGGTGCACAGGGAGGGGCAGCACGGAGTAGGGAGCGAGGACTGTGCATACCCTGGCATTCTCGATGAGGATGCTGGTGCTCTGCCCATTGGTGCCCTCGGTGCTCTGGCCGCTGCCAGCACTGCGGATACTGCCGATGCTGCCCTCGCTGCCCACACTGTTCCTGTCTCCTGCTGCTCAGGCAAGTGAGGAGATGTCAGTGGTGCCCCAGGATCAGGGCTGACCAGGCACAGAGGTCCCAGTGGGGACTCATGTGCCAATGCAGTGATGCCAGTAAAAACCAGCCCCCCGTAACATCCCTCCAGCCGCAGATGAGGTACTTGTTCTTCCCACCTCCCCGCATACACGGCACGAACAGGGTGACCTGGGCTGGCAAGGGGTGTGTGAAGGGGATGTGGCTGAAGATATGGACAGGCAAGGGGCTGCTCTAGGGGTTCTCCTAAACAACCTTTCCCTGTGCTGTTTCCCTGCTGGGAGGCGGGAGGAGAGTCCCCCTGCACGGGCAGGGTTGGCACCAGGGGAAGGTCCCCAGTCCCTCTCCCTCCCCAGCTGCACCCCTGACCTGAGCTGTCAGGGCCCGTCCGAGTTAGGGTGAGGTGGCCAAAGGCCGCTGGGACACTCGGGGCTGTCTGCTGAGGACACTCGTCGGGGAGGTGCTGCAGCCCGCCCAGGGGGGCTGGGAGGGCCCCAGGGGGCCCCTGGCGCTGGTGCGCGGGCAGCACACGGGGGACCACCATGCCTGCATTCAAAGACAAAACGTGGGTGGTCAAAGATGGGGCGGGAGGCAGCTCGGGGAGGGCTGTCTGAGCCTCGACCCCCAGATTGCCACCCTACTGACAGCAGAACCCTCTGTGCCCACCCCAGTCCTTCTGTGCCCCCCTCACTAGCCAGGGCTGCAGGGACCTGTCCTACAGGAGGTGCTGGAAAGGCTGGGATGGGGCCACACAGGGGACTGTCCCCAGCAGGGTGAGGACAGCCACTGACCTGTTCGTTTGCTGATGACTTCAGCAATGGAGGGGGGGAAGTACCCAACCCGATCAGTGCCCTTCTGCGCATCGTGGATGTGCCCCTTCCACCGCCCATCTGGGTGCTGCTCCAGGACCTGATATGGGAACGAGAGGGATGAGGTTGGTATTAGGGGCTCTGGTGGGGCAGGGGGATGGGGACCAGGGAGAAGCCTCACCGTGATGATGTCTCCTGCCCGGACATTGAGAGCAGTTGGGTCATGGAGGTTCCAGAAATCCTTCAAAGCTCGGACTTTCAGGATTCCTGATGCCTCTGAAGCCAAGGGACAGAGGGAAGGAAGAAGGTGCCAGAGTGCAGGGAGGAAAGAGAGTGGTTCAGCAAAGGCAGAGGGAGAAAACAAGAGCCAGGAGAGGGGAGAAGAAAACATTAACACTGCAGAAAGAACCTGACTCCTGGATGATCTCCAGAGGTCCCTTCCAACCCGACAGTCTGTGATTCTGTGTGTTGCCCACACAGAGGACAGGGGACTGAGATGTTGATACCAGGCTGGTTTGGGCTGTTAGGAGTAGCATTGGGAACCCCATGGAAGATCCCAGAGTGAAGAATTCCTCTCAGTGCCAGGCAGTGCCTGGCCATACACCAGCCCCATCTCACCTCGCAGCAGCTGCTTGATGTCCTTGCTGGCGTGCGAGGTGGTGAACTGGTTGACGATGTCCAGTGCTGTCTGGTTGTAGGTGTTCCTGATGTTCACATCAACACCGCCCTGCCCGGGAGGGGATGTGGTCAGTCAGACCCCACCACTTGCCCCAGACCCGCAGGGGATGGGGACTGATGGCTGAGCGTGAGGCCCTCAGCAGCAGCCCTGTCCCACCACCCACCTCCAGCAGCAGCCGCACCACCTCCGTTTTGCCGTAGAGCGCAGCCTCGTGCAGGGCGGTGCCTGTCTTGGTCTGCTTGTTGATCTCGATCCCGGCCTTCAGCAGCTGCCTGGTGGGAAGGAGCAAGAGGCATCAGCAGCAGAACATGGACATCAGTGCCAGGAGACTGGCTGCTTTGTGATGGGGAAGGACAGCCCCTTGTACCCTTGGGAATGAGGGAACTGAAGGCCAGCAGGGAGTGGAGCTTGGGAGGACATGGGGCTGCAGCTGGGATGGGTTTTCCTGGAATGGGGCAGTGCCCTGGGCTGGCAGGGTGGTACCTGATGATCTCCTTGTGCCCGTTCTTGGCAGCCAGGTGCAGTGGGGTGGTGTAGTTGGGGTCAGTGGCATCCTTGGACTGTCCCTCCAGCAGGGCCACACACAGGTGGCTGTTGAGCAGCAGCTGGGCCACCTGCACAGGCACAGGGGGGAGCACTGGGGTGAGCACTGGGGTGCAGGTACCCCCGCCTGCACCCTCTCAGCATGGGGCTCAGCCCTCTGCTCCCCATCCCACCGTTCCACTCCATCCACAGCCTCAGGACTCAGCTGGAGCCGGGTGGTGCTTGGCAGGGCCACACTGCTGTGAGGGGCTGCGAGAGGTCGTGCCACCAGAAATAGTCTTCCTGTAATGGGGCTTTTCAGACCAAGCCCTAAACAGCTCCAGTCTCTCCAAGCCCAGAGCGATGCTCAGTGTCTCAGGGCAGCCCAGAGGCACAGAACAGTTATTTTTATTGCCCTGTTTATAGCTGCAGACATTATAGATGCTCCAAAAATGGAAATATCCCCCGTGTCCCCTCCTCAGCGGGGCATGCGATGGTCTGGCTGGCCATGCTCCAGCCCAGTGGTGCTGGCTGGTTCGAGTCTCCCAGAACAGGGGGTGGCCCTGTCCCCACAAGCTGTGCTGGGGACATTGAACAGCCAAGCCAGGCCGGGCGCTCAGGACTTGCAGAGATTAGCCAGCTCAGCCTATCTGTGCTTAAGCAGGAGCAAAGCTGGGGTGGGCAGGGAAAGGCTGTGGGGAACCGGGAGGAAGGACTCCTAGCTTTCCTCCCAGCTTGATCCTGGGGTCAGCAGGAAAACCTGCAGCTCCCAGATTCAGGATCCAGCCTTCCCCGGCCACAGGAGGAGGCAAGTGCTGCCTGTTTGGCTTCTGGTGGAGGGAGAGTGGTCAAAACCAGGCTCAGCACTTTTCTCCCAGTGGACTCCAGGGCCATCCCTGAGGAAGTGCTGTGGGCAGGGTAGAGCCTCACAACTCACCTTCAGCCGCCCAAACTCACAAGCCAGGTCCAGGGGGGTTTTCTTCGCCTTGTTGATGAGGCAGGGATTGGACTGGTGCTGGAGCAGCATCTCTGACTGTGGGCAAACAACATGGTCCAGGGGTTCAGCAGCCCCCTGTGCCCCTGCCTCCCTCCTACAACAGGGCTCACTCGCTCCTTCACACCCCAGGGAGGGCCAGGCTGGGTGTGTGGGCAGCCCTGGGCTCTCACTTACCACCTCATAGTGGCCATACTGTGCCGAGAGGTGCAGCGGGATCTGCCCATCCAGCGAGGCCATGTTGACAGAGGAAGCAGCTCGCAGCAGCACCCGCACGGGCTCCACACGGCCCTGCCAGGCTGCGTAGTGCAGGGGACGCATCCCTGTGGGGGAACAGGGCTCAGCAGGGCTGGACATGGCCCCCAGCCTTGTGCAGAGGGCTGAGCTGGCTGTGTGTGGCCGTGCTGGGGATCACCTCTTACCATTGCTGTCCTTGATGTCGACGGTGGCCTGTGCCTCTAGCAGCAGTGAGATGAGGTCCAGGCTGCCACCCAGTGCTGCATGGTGCAGAGCCGAGAACCTGTGGCACAAGACAGGACTCAGCCTGGCCCCTGGACCCACTGCTCTCCCTACAGCCCCACCCTGCACGGGGACAGTCACTGGCTGTCACAGCTACATCCCTCCTGGTTGCCAGCTCCCGGTGCCTCAGTTTCCCCAGAGCAAAGCAGAGATAAATCCCTCCATGCTGCCCTTGCCCCAAGACTCAGCAAGGGATAGAGGAACCCTGTCTATCCTCTGAGACCACAGCAAGAGGAGTCCCTCACCCTGCTGCCCTGGGCCAGCAGTTGGGATGGAGAGAGCTGCATCTCCCCTCTGTGTGCTGCAGCCAGGCAGCCCAAAGCTGTGGGCAAACCCACGGTGGCTATACTGCTGGCCTCTCTGCCAGCTACCCCCTGCCCATGCCAGCAGGGATACCGAGAGCCCACGGCACAGCACGGGAGGCCGCTGGTAATGAAAGAGCCCTGTGTCTTGGGGCTGTGAAAGGGACCTGTCTGCCTGACACTGCCCCCTTGCCGTCATGTAAAGGGCCATGGCCAAGCAAGAGGTCCCTGTACCACTGGGGATTAGCCCCTGGGCCACTCCAAGGGACACGGCGGGGTCCATATGGTGGCAGCCCAGGATTCTGACGGGCTCAGCAATGTCCCAGCCCTGGGCCAGGGACACAGTTCAGCCACCATGGCTTTTGTGCTCCTCCACAGTCCCACAATCACCCCCAAATCTCTGTGCAGAGCCACTGAGCACTGCAGGAAGAACACTGACCGCAGCAGAGCAGGCTGCTCCCTCCTGTGCAACCACCAGATCCCTGAGCCCACACCAAAACCTCAATGCGAGAAGACAGGGAGTACAAAATCCCACCAAGCTGAGCCCTATGGGCCAGCTCTGCTCTGGACCAGCTGCAAACACCCAGCTCACTCACCCTATAGCCCCCAAGCCATGAGGGCAGTGATGGTAAGGGCCCTGCCATGCACATGGTTGTCCCCACGCAGGGGTCTCCTCTCCATCCCCTTCCTGTGTCCCAGTGAATCCTAACGTGCTGTTGATCACCTGCTTGCAGCACTCTGATGAGGAATGAACCCTTCGCTGTCACTCGGTTCCCCAGAGCTGCCTGAACACAAGCCCTGGGCCTTATCAGAACCAGATCATTGCTTCTACTACTGCATTTTTCTCTATGAAGCTCCATCTGCACAGCATTACTCTAAATTGGAGCCATCCTGCACTGTTTAAGCCTGCTTGGACTCATCATGGCCACCTCCTCCTCCAGAGCCCTCGGACAGAAAATTCATAGAGATGAGGTCCAACAGCAGTGAGGTGAAGGGTGCTAACAACTCACGGCTTGGGGTTAACTCAGTAACAGCCTGATTTATTTTATGAGTTGTTGTGGTTTCTTTAACTCTGGGTACCCAACTTATTAAGTGCTTGCAAGTGATGAGCTACACAAATATGCTGTGGGCACCTGGCAACTTCATCCCTGCTTTTCTGTGACCCCCTCAAATGAAGAGGCCTTGCTCTGGGGGTATTAAACACAGGCAGCAGCACATGCAGTCACAGGGCTGGCCAGGAGCTCCCCCAACTTACACAGGGACATGGGCACTGGCTGGACATGCTGAGATCCCTTACCGTCCTGTACAAGGACTTTGCAGGGTGGGTTGAGCAGAGCCCTCAGCTTGGACCTCGTTGGGAGCTGGGTCTGTCCTGGTGCAGGGCTTGCCCTGGCTTCAGGATGCTGCTGTGTTCTCTGGGGCCTCGCAGCTACCCTCAAAAGCTTTCAGACACCCACAGCTGCAGAACCAACTGGGTATTGGGGAGAGTGAGCCCAACCGTGGCAGCAGCACCCTGCTGGGGAACACTCACCCGTCCGCATCCTGGTAGTTGACATTGAGGCGCTTGGCAGATCCCAGGAGCTCTGCAGGGAGAAGAGACGAAGGTCAGGGCAGGAGGCAGAGACCCACATGACCCCTGGGACCCTGCATGAGCCATGTCCTGCAACCACACCAACCTCCTAGTGCGCAGAACAGAGCCTGGCCCATCCCGGTGGCTGCTCCTCTCGTCTCCCTCCACATTCACCTCCACAAACCCTCCAATGTGCCGACCCAGCTTGAGCTCACGCTCTTTCTCTCCTCCATCTCCCCTACACCATCTCTACAAGCTCCCCAGATGGGCTGGACCCCACAGCTCCTGTCACCCTGGCTCGGATGGACAGTACTTTTATAGGCAGCAGCACCCCAAAACTGCTGAGCTGGGCCGTTTCTCCCCCCACTCACTCCCTGTGATGGCCACTGCCGCCAAGGACTGGCCCACAGACCGCATGGTTGGCATTTTTACAGTCAGGGCAGAGGCTGAAGCCTCCGGCTTTGAATGTGAGGATTGTGCCACCTTGGACATCCCCATCTCCCCATCCCTCCTTCCCTCTCTACCTCCCTGTCGGAGACCACTGAGCAGTGGTGGGTGCTCCCCCCACCCTGGGCACAGCCTCACGCATACCCCCAGCTCTCTGCTCCTTTCCGCAATTAATTCCAAAGAATTCCTTCCTCCCACACTGAGGGGACGTTTTATTCTTCACCCAGGGGTTGAGAGCGGATTAACATCTCTGGAATTCATCCACCGAGTCAAAAGGGAAAGAAAGGGGAAGGTATGTGGGGAGCAAGGAGTGCCGCTGCCCCTCCTCTGCCCTTCCAGGCAGCCCCATGGCCAAGCTCCTGGGGAGGACTGAGCGTTTTCAAAGGTTTCTCTGCTCTTCCCTATGGAAAATCAAAGTCTGAGAGCCGAGCTCCAAGCCTGGGGTGCAGCAGCTGCTCCAACCCCACTGAAATGTGGCGGGGTCCTGGGGAAGAAGCCCCCTTCCTCACAGCTGGGCAAATCTCATGAGCTGCAGCTCCCTCTCCTTATCATCCTCTTCCTCCTCCACTCCCTTCCCTTCTCCTCTCCCCAGGTCGGTGCCCACCTCTCATGGCAGACCCCATACAAAGCCACACACAAGAAAGGCAGAGCTGAAGAGGGGCCCAGCTCGTTCCTCATGCAAATGAATAATTAAAGGAAACCAAGGAGCGGGTTGTTCATTACTGCAATTTACAGTGTTTTGTAAACAGCCTAATTAACCCCAGTGGGCTGAGAGTGGCTCCTGGTGAAGGGCTTCTGACTCCTCACCACAGCTGAGGGGATTGGGATGGGATCAGGACAGGATCACCCTAATTACCTCTTCCAGAGCTGTTCATGTTCAGAGCAGCAGCCAACCCCAAAGCCACTGCCCAGCAGAGCTCCCACTTCTTCCTCCAGTCACTTATTGCAAGAGCCCAGGATCGGGGTCTCTATCAAGGATGAGCTGACTCCCTCAGCCCCAGCAGCCAGGGCAAGGAACATCAGCCTCATAGACCAGCCATGTCTGACCCAGCTCATGGAGCGATCAAACCACCAGTCCCTGTGGTGCCACTTTAATGGGGCCAGGATGGCTCTTGGGGTGTTCGGCAGAGCCAGGAATGGGGTGGATTTTGAGATCCACCACTGGATCTCAAGCACGGAGCAGGCAGGGCTGGGCGATGTTTGCTGCTGGGGAATTTCCAAAGGATCCAGTTGAGACAAAATTAAAAATAAACACAGAGTTCTGCTGAGCTGTGGGCTCTGCCTGTGAGCCCCATCACCTCCTGCTCCCCAAGTGACCCCCCAGCCCCGCTGTAGGCCAGGGGGAATTTGATCCATCAGCTCCTGCTGAACAAGATTCTGTGGCTAAGAAAAGGTCGGGGAGAAGAGCAGGAGGAGGAAGAAGAGAGGATGAGGATCCTTATGCACAGTAGAGAATGAACTCTAAGAGCTGGGTGGCAGAGTGGAGCCAGGTGGGCGATGCTGGGAGGAGAGGTGCTCGATGGAGATGTCCCCTAGACACACATGCCCATCCAAAAGGCTGAAACCACAGCCCCCAGGTCCTAGAACTGAGCACTACCCACTATCTGAAGAGGGAGACCTCACCTCAAAATCCCATCTCTGACCCCATCCTGCAAGGAGCTGGTCCAATAAGCAGGGCTGGGATGTGATGGGTACCCCAGGACACAGTGGGTGTCCCCAACCCTTCCCCAGCCCCAGGAGGCAGCTGTTGGCATCTGCACAGCAAGATGTCTGTGTCTCTGCTCCTCTCCCCAACATTCATCAGATTAGTTCCCTGTCCCAGCAGCCCAGCAGGGTCAGAACATGTGGCAGGACTGTGCAGACACGGCGTGGGTGGCTGGGAAAGCAGCTGATCCCAAGAACTGGAGTCAGGAGCAGCACCCCCTTTCCCGAACATGACTGCAAAACTGCTCACATCCACCTCAGGCAAGAAGGGAAAGAGGAGTTGGCCCTGGTTTGTGACTGGGTAAATCACTGCGTGGAGAGTCAGAGGGTCTGCAGCCAGGCTGGGAGGTAGAACATGGCTAGGAAAGGGGCCAGACACCGTGGGCATAAAGGTATGAGCAGAGAACAGAGGGAAAAGCAGCAGAGCCAGGCAGCCCAGACGCCTTCACCAGCTTGTCCATCTGCACTGCAGGGCATGGGGCTGGCAGAGTAACCCCAAAGGCAGCCCTGCCTCAGCAGGGAGCCAGTGCCAGGGCACTTCCAGGGCTGCCAAGAGGTTGCCACCAACCCCTTAATCTCCTGGGGATGTGGTGGCAGGGAATGGGACACTTTTCCACATGCCTCTTCCTCATTCCATCCCCATGCTCCTTTTGACCAGTTCCCCTGTTTTTCTCCCCATTTCTCCAGCCCCTCCTCTCCCTGTTGATGTCTCGGCAGCTCCAGGAAGACGAACCCAGAAAAACAGCCCCGGTGCCAACACACAAAACACCCCGTCGGGGAGATTTCCCGGGGAAAACCCAGCTTGGCACAGCCCGAGGGTGAACCCAGCTCTAGGCTCCCCCCAGCACAACCCCTCTGAGAGGTTCTGAGGGGCTCCTGCTCTGCCTCCAGAGTGTTCACCGGCGCCTGTCCAGGCAGGAGGAGGCTGGGCACGGTGAGGCCAGGGCTGAGTGGGGCCTCAAGGGAGCTGTGGAGCTTCTGTGTGGTGTCTGGCTGCCAAGCGGCAGCGGGAAGCCCCTCTGGAGAGCTCTGGCAAATCACTCCCAAATGTGAGCCCCGCGTGCTGCACTGGCCACTGGCCCTGGCAAAGGCAGCCTGTGGCGAAGGCAGCGGGGCCACCCGCTTGCCAGACAGAGTTGCAAGCCCCCCTCCAGGGCACTTTACAACTCCAGCCCCAGCCCAGGGAATGTGCTGGCCCTTGGCCTTTCATATCCTGGCTGGCAGTGGGGCCAGGCTGGCTTAGCCACACACGGAGTGTTTCCCACCATCTCCTCGAACATGCAGCTCCTGTTGTGCCTTGTGCCTCAGTTTCCCTACAGGGCTGGGCTGCACCCCACAGCAATAATGCCAGACTGGGTTGAGCTCCCCAAGAGGTGCAGGGGGCACCCAGGGAGCAGCTGGCCAAGGTGGGGGCCATGCCCGCATCACTGGCTGCCAGCCCAGCACAAACCAGTATTTACACCCCCCGGGCACTTGCCTGGCGCCGGCTGTGCCGGCTGCATGGAGCCAGGCGTGCCCTCACCCAGCCCGGCTGGCAACCTCCGTGCCAGCTCACTGGGCACCCTGCGGCACCCCATACCCTTCAGCAGAGACCTCACCCCCACAGGGACAACCCTGGGCTTTGCCCTGAGGTCTCAGAGACCAACAGGACCCCTCTGAAGCACTGAACCACTCAATGGGAAGGAGCCACAGTTTGCCAGGGGTTGGCTGGGGAAGATACTCAGCCAAAACACCCTGCCCTGGCTTCCACATGGACAGGCAGGCTCCAGAATGCAGCTCATTTGCTGTAAACCCCCCAGTTCTATCCATGCAGCGTGGCCATAGCAGAGCTTCTTCCCTGCAAGCTTTCGTCTCTCTATGGGACAGACAGGTCTGCAACTGGGGAACAAACTCCTGCCTAGAGAAAATCCGTTTCTCCATGTCCTGTGTCACTGACTCTCATCCCTTCGCCCTGCTCTGGGAAATCACAGCCCCACACTGCTGGCTGCAGGTATCCTGCTGCCACGAGCTGCCCTGAACAGTGGGTTTGAACATCCCAGTGTCGCAAGGATCCCAGAACATCCAGCCAGAGCCCTGCCCAGGAATGCTCTGTGTGTGTACGGAAGAGTCACCTTCCTGGGCACTGTCCCCACTAAGCCCATAAACCAGCTACAGGAGTTAATCGGCTGTGATCCCAAAGAGCACCAGCCGTGTTTCGATGGTGGTGACAACCTCCTGGGGCTTGAGGCAGAGGTGGCAGGAGGTGGCAGCTTCACCCAACCTGCCCTGCCTGGCTTCAGCCTGTGCCAATGGCCCGGGGTGGCCCTGCCTCAGTGTACGGTGGGTTCATGCTGGGGCTCAGGAGAGACAGGATGTCTCACCCAAAATTGAGACCTAAAGAGGTGACGTCCACCCTCTTGTGCAGGAATCACCCTTCCCTGTTGCTCCTCTGCCCACAGACACGTCCGCTGTGGCCACCCACTGCCAGCTTCTCCTGTGCAGCCTTCAAGAAGCTGCCCAGCAAACTGGCTGCTGCAGGTGCAGTTCCCCAGAAGGCTCAGAAGAGATTCCCCTGCTTCGATAGGGAAGGAGCTCGACCACAGAGATGCTAAGAAACTCAACCAAAGTTGCGCAGCAAGCTTGGGATGGAGGTTGAGTAAGAGCCAAGGGCTCCTGACCCCAGCCAACTGCTGGAGTCACCAGCCCATACCCCAGACACTGAGCCCAGTACTGTGTCCAGCTCCCCAGGCAGGCAGGGGCCACCTTATCTCAGCCATGGCTACAGTGGGTGGGTTTGGCTGCCAAGGAGCTGCCAGCTGGGATATGTGGCCAAACACCCACGCCTGTGTTCAAATGTAATGGGTACCCCAAGTGTCAGAGGTGCCCTCCTGCCTGCCAATGGCCCAGGCCAGGGTCTAAGGCTTTGCAGCATCCCTGCAAATAGGCTCCTTACCAACTCTGACAAACAGGTCCTCTGCCAAGGCACTGCAGGGTGGGCCTAATAGGGGCAAAGCCACTGGGTTAACTGGCAGGGACAGGGAAGATGCATCAGGAAGGCAGATTCCCATCAATACAGGGCACAACACAGTGACAGCAGAGCACGACCCAACAGGGAACTCTTTGTCTTTCCCTACAGCAGTGTCTGGCAACTGAGGATAATTAATGTCTTGAGAAGACCCCTGAGAAACCCACCAAACCCACGCACGAGACCCACAGGACCTGGCCAGGCCCTCTGCCCAGGCTGTGCGATTGCTGTTGCATCCAAGCCCTGCTCTCCCAGTTTCATAAGTCCGTGCCCAGCTGGAATAATCCCAGCAGTGCAGCAACCTGCCCAGAGCTGAACATCCAAGGTTCCTCACAGCATCGCAAGTGCTGAGCATCCCAGTCCCAGCACACATACAACAACCCCAACAACCTCCACCATTTACCCCTGTCCTGAGTCTCAAATCTTAGGGCTCATCTGAGTCTCCTCTGGTAGCTCTGCCTCCCTCCTCATCTGAGCTTTCTCCTTCTCTAGAGTCTCCTGTCCTGCAGTGTTGTTGGATTTGACAGCGGATGATGGTGAGGGCAAAAGATGGCAAAGGTTTGAGACAAGGAACCACAACAGGCAAAGGGAAGGGTTTTAGGACTACAGAAGCAAAATCATGCTTTCTTTGGGAAACACTGTGAGCCTTTTTCCCAGGGAAACCCTAACACTTCAGGTTGGCAGCAGGAGGGAGCAGGGGCAGCATCAACACAGGGGAGCTCAACACAGACACCAACTGCTCACCCCCAGCCCAAACACCCAGTTTCCCCCCACTGCTTCCCCCTAAGAACAAAGCAGGAAAAAAACAGGCAGCTCGTTCAAAGCGAAGGCTCCCAGAACAATGGAAGGAAAAGCGGAGTCGGAAACTCTGTCCCCATCCACGCAGCTGGGAAGAAGGTGCAGATCTTGCCTCTCACCCCCAAGGTTTGATGGGGATGAGGGGGGCAAATGCCAGGGGAAGGGAATCAGGGAGTCCTTTGGGGCTGGATTCAGTTCTTGCAAAAGCTAAATGCCTGTTCCTGCTCAGGATTTCAGCCCCCAGAAGGATCTCAGCTGTGTGTGGGGATGAATGGCACTCACTCCCCTTCCCCACAGTAATCTGGGGGTTCACACTGGCTGCCTAACCCCAAAGAGATGCACCCCAGCCTGGCTCTCCCAGCAAAGGGGAGCAGTAACACCCCTTCCCCATGGAGCCCAAATCGCATCCCCCAGCCCTGGCCAGGATGGAAGCAGCTGGGAAAGGCTTTGAGTTGGGGAAGCCGGGCGGCTCCTTCACAGATCCGAGGGCTCCTTTCCCAGTTGGCCAGGGAAACGCGTTACCGGGAGGTGAAGTCACCGTCCCTGCTGGGACCTGGCTATTCCGCTCTCCAGGATATGAACTCACAGGAGCTCTATTTGCCCAGGGAAGAGGTGGAGCCTTTTCCATTTCCCCCATCCTTCCGAAAGGACAGGATGCCTCCTGAGCGGGAAGAGATGGGGCGATAGCAGTGGGGGATGGCGGCTAAGTGCCTGCGGCGCATCACCAGGGACTCTGCAAGGTCAAGAGCCACCCATGGGCTGCAGGACACAGGGACCAGCAGAGGATCTGGTCTGGCATTTACAACACACCTTGGCTTTCATTCAACTGGTCCACATTAGTTCCATCCCCAACATGGGGCTCTGGTGCCTCGCAGGTGCCCAGGCAAAGGGGCTGCACCCACAGACACCCCCAGTGTTCTCAATAATGTGATACCCAGCAAATAGAACCATAGAATGTTAGGGGCTGGAAGGGAGATCTAGAGATCATCCAGTCCAACCACCCTGCCAGAGCAGGACCCCCTAGGACAGGCCACACGGGGCTACATCCAGGGGGTTTTGAAAGTCTCCAGAGCAGGAGACTCCACAACCTCTCTGGGCAGCTCTGCTATCCTCACAGGAAAGAAGTTTCTCCTCATGTTGAGATGAGACTTCCTATGTTTGAGCTTATCCCCATTACTCCTTGTCCTATCATTGGGCCCCACTGAAAAGAGACTGCACAAACAGTACAGTAAAATAATGTGTGGAGGATGTTCAACACATCAGTGAGGGCAGAAATAACACAGGAGGGTCCTAGGGAGGTGAGGAGCCCAAACCCAAGCGGATTCAACCCAGGACAATTGCCGGCTGCAGCACCTGCGGAAAAATAATCCACCAGTGAATGGGAGGAAGAAAGAGGGGAAGCAGGATGCAGGGAGACGGGGAGAGCAGTGGGAGAGCAGTGGGATCACAGGCACTGAGGGAGCTACCGGAGAGGAAAACAACTCTGGCAGCCCTGTGTGGGAGATGCTGCTTCCCGGGTACCATTTTCCATCAACTGCCCAGGGTTGTGATTGCAGTACATGGGGGGACATGAGGGACATGAGAGACCTGGGGGTACACGAGATCTGAGTTGCAAGAGCCAGCAGCCAAAGGGCTTTGCCTTGCACAGGAAGATTAGGGCAGGTCAGTAAGTCTGGATTTGCTAAGCAACAGTTAATTAGGAAGGGCGGGCAGGGACGCAGCAACCCACCTACACCTGGAGGGTTTTGACGCTCAGGAGGAACAGGTAGCTATTTATTTGATGACTGTAACATTGAGACCCAGATAAAAATTAGAGCAGCCAAGAGATGCCAGCAAAACTCTGCAAACTCGTGGAAGTGAACCAAAGATCCAGCCCTCCACAGCAGCTTGGATGGCTGCAGCAAATCATGCAGCTCTTGGGGGCAGTGGGGCAAGGGTGGGGTATGGGGCTGCCATGGTCCTGCAGCCTTCTGTCCCCATCACTGCCAGCCTGGTACCCACATGTGGCAGCTGGCAGTTGCTCCAGCCGGTGGAGCCGGTACTTGAAGCTCACACTGATGCAGTGACTGGATATCCTGCGACATCCTCCCTCTTTGGCCCCAGGGGAGCTGCTGTGTGCTGCTGAGGCTGACAGAGTGGCAGTCCCCACCCTGGATGCTCTAATCTAGGCAAGACACACACAGGATGGGAGGGGAGGCACCGAGAGGTGAAGCTGTTCCCTCGAGGTCACCCAGAAGGTCGATGGTTCAAGTGCCGTCACTCCTTCCTGATGCCCCAGTGACTGGGAACCAAATTCTCCCTGAAGCACTCCCTGCCATCAGCCCATGGGCAGTTGCTGTTGGCAGCCAAAGAGTAACCTCAGAGCACTGCTGGCAGCTGCACGGCTGGGCTGGAGTCACACATGGTTAAAAATACCTTGCGGATGCCTTTCCTCAACTCTGACCTTGCAAGCCGGTACTGCCATCAGCCCTGCTCAGGGACCAGGGACGTGCCAGCAGGGTCCCCCAGGACCTGACTATGAGGGGACAGGGCAGACGCTGCTTAAGGAATGGGTTTTCCCCTTTACAAAGAGTTGCCATCCCTAGAGGGGTTCAGAGAATACATAGATGTAGCACTAGGGAACAGGGCTTAGTGGTCATTGTGGAGCCGGATTGATGGTTGGACTTGATGCTCTCTGAGGTCTCTTCTAATGCTTCTCAGGAATCAAAGTCTCTTCTTAACTATTCTATGAATCAAAGTTTTCCACTCCTACCTCTACCCTCTAGTGCAAACCAGAATGAGAGGATCTTTGCTTCCTTCCAGCAGACACTGTCACCTCCCAAAGCAAGTGGGGACTGCCTGGCTACTCCACACTGCTCACAGCAGGACAGGGAGAGGGATGGGTCATCCCCAGTGCGAATGGGCCAAGCTCCCCACAGCCTGGGACAAGCAGCCCAAGAGACGAACCTGCCGCTGCTCACTGCCAAGGCTGGGGAGGGCAGCCTGGCTCTGCTGTGCCCAGTCGAGGGCTCTTTGCCAGCCGGGTCAGTCCCTCCGGCTGCCTGCCTGGGTTTCTGGCTTGCTGGGCCACACTGTGAAGTGGGACAAGCTGTCGCCAAAATCCAGCGGAGCATCTGGCCAGTGGCATTTTTCTCATGCCTTGGCTGGAGCAGGATGTTTTCACCCTGGCACTGCTGTGAAGGATTCCCTGGGATCCTGCTCTGCAATGGGATTCCATCCACAGGGGATGGGGGAAGGACACGATGGCAGCACGACCCTGCTGCAAGTCTCCAAGTGGGAGCAGCCATCACCAGTCAATGCCCTTGGCAGCAGCAGTGCTGTATGTCTCAGGAGAAGCATCTTTTCATCCCCGTGGTAGACGCAGGACCCCACACCCACCTCACCATCCCCACGGGGGCCTTGGTGACTGCTGAGTTATTCCAGGCACCGCGTTCCGGCCCCCCTGCCCTTGTCCCAGCTGCTCTGGGGCCGGCAGGGAGGGCAGCAGGTTCCTGCCATTGCCCAGCCCAGGCGTCAAACAGCAGCTGCTCAGGGACCAGCTGGGGACAAAGGAGCAGCCCTGTCCCCCACCCTGTCCCACAGGAGGGACAAGGGCTGATTTACAGCAAGGTCAAAGGCATCAGAATACAACTGCGATGAGCAGGGGAGGTTGGATCTGAGGAGCCCCAGTCTGCAGGCTGAGCTCTGGCCAGCAGCTTCCCACACAGAAATGGGGAAGGGGGCTGAGTGGCATATTGACATCTCCCACCTTCACACCAGAGGGAAAATGAGGCAGGGGCAGCACCCCCAGCCCCTCACCAGATGCAGGTTGTGGCTGGATTCCTGCAGGGACCCTGTTGCCTCTAGGGACCCCAAAGTCAGGTCAGCCCCCTCCATCCTATCCCACCCTACTCTCTCAGTGCTCCCCACACCCCATCCCAACACAGCAGAAGTGGGACACAAGCCAAGGCCTGCCCAGTCTCCAGACCCCCCGGCAAGCCGATCTGTTTATGCCTTTGCAGTGCAGCGGTTGCGTGTCGGGAACAGCCCCGGCAAGCCCGAGCTGGCGGCACAGACAGGCCATGGCAGCTGAGCGCAGAAACCCCCGCCTTCTGCCTTCAGCATCCCGGGGCATGATGGGGAGACACAGGAGAGTGATCAAGGTCCCCCTACTGCATCTCCTTTCCCTAGGAAATCACACCCCTTCTTGTACCGTGACTCCCCTCATGCCCCCTGCTCAGGACAGTGAATCGTGGCTGGTTGCCTCACGCTGCGTCCTGCTGGCAAAAGACTTTACGAGCTGGGACAAGGCTGCTGGAAATATGAACCAGCCTGGAAACTCCATGTACCCTCCCAACCAGTGAGCCACCAGGTTCACAAGCACACGGGGGCTCAGGGAGCTGATGGCCACATGCTGGTCACCATTCCAGTGTCCAACTGTCCCTGAGTGGGGCTGAGCAAAGGGACCCACTACCTACACTACTTCAGGAGATGTTCATATAGAACAACATTCATGGGTGCCATTGATGCCTGGTGTGACCTTGGCCCCACAAACCCACACGGGGTCATAGTATCATAGTATTACCAGGGTTGGAAGGGACCTAATAGATCATCAAGTCCAACCCCTACCACAGAGCTCA